>JAOPHQ010006424.1:0-27095 GCA_030340625.1 Merluccius polli
CCTAGATAGTCTTTTAGGAAGGTTACATCTCATGAATAGTCTTTTAGGAAGGTTACATCTCCTGAATAGTCTTTTAGGAAGGTTAGTATACCTTCTGAATAGTCTTTTAGGAAGGTTACATCTCCTGAATAGTCTTTTAGGAAGGTTAGTATACCTTCTGAATAGTCTTTTAGGAAGGTTACATCTCCTGAATAGTCCTTTAGGAAGGTTACATCTCCTGAATAGTCTTTTAGGAAGGTTACATCTCCTGAATAGTCTTTTAGGAAGGTTAGTATACCTTCTGAATAGTCTTTTAGGAAGGTTACATCTCCTGAATAGTCTTTTAGGAAGGTTACATCTCCTGAATAGTCTTTTAGGAAGGTGAGTATACCTTCTGAGTAGTCTTTTAGCAAGGTTACATCTCCTGAATAGTCTTTTAGGAAGGTTACATCTCCTGAATAGTCTTTTAGGAAGGTTATATCTCCTGAACAGTCTTTTAGGAAGGTTACATCTCCTGAGTAGTCTTTTAGGAAGGTTACATCTCCTGAATAGTCTTTTAGGAAGGTTACATCTCCTGAATAGTCTTTTAGGAAGGTTAGTATACCTTCTGAGTAGTCTTTTAGCAAGGTTACATCTCCTGAATAGTCTTTTAGGAAGGTTACATCTCCTAGATAGTCTTTTAGGAAGGTTATATCTCCTGAACAGTCTTTTAGGAAGGTTACATCTCCTGAATAGTCTTCTAGGGGGGTTAGTACACCTCTTTAGCCTCTTTAGAATTGTATGGTGTTGAAGGACTTTCTAATTACCTGCAGACTTTCAGGACTGGAGGAAAGAAGAATGCAACGATATAATATATTCATGAAAAAGTGTGTTGTTGTTTTTCCCTTAAGACAATTGAGGAAGAAAAACCTATCAACCGAAAAAACATGGTACGTTCAAACTCCTCCCAGCTTTGTTTTGTAGCTTTTAAATACAAATACAGTTATAGACTAGATCCAGAACCATTTAATACCCAACATACTCAATGATAAACATGGGCTTTCACACTATGGTTAGCCCAGGGCTAACTCCTTACTTAGCCCAGGGCTAACTCCTTACTTAGCCCTGGGCTAACTCCTTACTTAGCCCTGGGCTAACTCCTTACTTAGCCCAGGGCTAACTCCTTACTTAGCCCTGGGCTAACTCCTTATTTAGCCCAGGACTAACACCTTACTTAGCCCTGGGCTAATTCCTTACTTAGCCCAGGGCTAACTCCTTACTTAGCCCTGGGCTAACTCCTTATTTAGCCCAGGACTAACACCTTACTTAGCCCTGGGCTAATTCCTTACTTAGCCCAGGGCTAACTCCTTATTTAGCCCAGGGCTAACTCCTTACTTAGCCCTGGGCTAATTCCTTACTTAGCCCTGGGCTAACTCCTTATTTAGCCCAGGGCTAACTCCTTACTTAGCCCTGGGCTAACTCCTTATTTAGCCCAGGGCTAACTCCTTACTTAGCCCAGGGCTAACTCCTTACTTAGCCCTGGGCTAATAGGGGGTTTAAGCTAGGGCTAAGAGTGTTGACTCTACTTTCTTTTTCCCCAGCATGAGGGGTTATTGCTGCCGATATTAAAGCAGGCATTATAGTCGCTGTAACACTGTGTGGACGCTGTGGTCGCCCACTCCAGAGGAGCCCAACACGCCGCAGATGGCCGTATGAGTCATGCTAACGGCCCTGATGTTATCATTCTTGTTTGGCGCCGGCTTGTGCGGTTCTAGGGCGCTCTTTCACAACAATGAAATACAATGACCCGCTGACTGAGGTTCCTCATTCGGGATGAGGCTGATATTAATGTTATCAATATAATGTTGATATATTGTAATATGTTAATAGCAATGACATAGTTCTTGTCACATGCTGTGAAAGCAGGATCTTGTGATGATGCTATTCAGTAACCTCTTCAGTCCACTAACAGTCCGCTCATTTGGAAACAATTTGGGGGGAAATCTATGAAGACAAATTCACATTCCACAGCTTCATCCTCAATGAGCAGCCTCTGTGAGCAGTTTGTGAAAGAGTGTAATATTCAGTATGTCATACCCAGACTCCCCTGGTGGTGACCGAGGAGCTCCACTCCATCACGTGTGTGATGGACATCAAGCTGACTGACTTCTCGTTTGACGTTCAGGTGAGAATGCTTGTTGATTCCTGGCTGTAGCTGTTTTGGGGTTAAGGGTTAGGGTCTCGCAAATCATACTTTTGGATAAATCAAAAGTCTGATGGAAAGGCATCAGAAAAAATAATGAGTTCCGAGATTGGGTTAATCCTAGTCTTACAAGTCTTAGACTTTAGATGAATTATCTAAATATAAATGGAATAGCTCTCTGTAACGAAACCGGATCAGTAGTTCTGCTATAACATAGTAGGACCGCTGGGTCAGTAGTTCTGCTATAACATAGTAGGACCGCTGGATCAGTAGTTCTGCTATAACATAGTAGGACCGCTGGATCAGTAGTTCTGCTATAACATAGTAGGACCGCTGGATCAGTAGTTCTGCTATAACATAGTAGGACCGCTGGATCAGTAGTTCTGCTATAACATAGTAGGACCGCTGGACCAGTAGTCCTGCTATAACATAGTAGGACCGCTGGATCAGTAGTCCTGCTATAACATAGTAGGACCGCTGGATCAGTAGTCCTGCTATAACATAGTAGGACCGCTGGATCAGTAGTCCTGCTATAACATAGTAGGACCGCTGGATCAGTAGTTCTGCTATAACATAGTAGGACCGCTGGATCAGTAGTTCTGCTATAACATAGTAGGACCGCTGGATCAGTAGTTCTGCTATAACATAGTAGGACCGCTGGATCAGTAGTTCTGCTATAACATAGTAGGACCGCTGGATCAGTAGTTCTGCTATAACATAGTAGGACCGCTGGATCAGTAGTTCTGCTATAACATAGTAGGACCGCTGGATCAGTAGTTCTGCTATAACATAGTAGGACCGCTGGATCAGTAGTTCTGCTATAACATAGTAGGACCGCTGGATCCCAGAAGTTCTGCTAACAGAACACTGTTGGGTTTCCCCATCTTGATCGGTGCAGACCAGCACGCTGCCCCTGGTGGTGATCTCCAGTAGCAACCAGAGCTCTGGGGCCTGGGCCTCCATCCTGTGGAGCGCTATGGTGGAGGACCAACAGCCAAAGGTTGGTCTCTGTCTCCTCGCTGTGCTGCTGTCACCAGTTTAAATCTACCGCTTTAATGCTTTTTCTCCTGCTCCCGGCTTCTTAAAGAATAAAGAGCGTTTTCCAAGTGACATCCTGCGTTACCAGGGTTACTAAGACATCTTCAAAAATGGCTTCTCTATTTACTGGTGTAATAATGTAACGTTGCCAGGTTGTAACTAAGGTCATGTCTATTTACTGGAGTAATAAGGTAATGTCTGCATTCCCTATGAATCTCATGTTAACTGACATTAGGCATTAGTCAGACCCAGGCATTAGTCAGACCATTAGTCAGACCCAGGCATTAGTCAGACCATTAGTCAGACCCAGGCATTAGACAGACCCATGCATTAGACAGACCCAGGCATTAGACAGACCCAGGCATTAGTCAGACCCAGGCATTAGTCAGACTATTAGTCAGACCCAGGCATTAGTCAGACTATTAGTCAGACCCAGGCATTAGTCAGACCCAGGCATTAGTCAGACCCAGGCATTAGTCAGACCCATATATTTCTCCGGTCATTTGCCGTTTGTTTACAGGAACACAAAGTAGTGCGAGCTAAAAGTTGTACTTTTGAGACAGAATTACCGCAAAATATGAATCAACAATCAACCTTATATTTTTAATGATTCGCAAGTGGCCACGGTATAAGCGGGATAATCCTTACTTATATTAACATTATCTGACAACTTGATGTCATCAATATAAATGTGTTTATATTGTTGAATAAAAAATGTCCACCCCTATTTAAAGCTAAAGGTAGTGTAGTCCATGATCAGATCCTGCCCCTTGTTTCCACTTCCTGTAGAACCAGTTGTTCCTGAACCCGCCCGCTGTTGCCTGGCAAGATCTGTCCAAGGTCCTGAGCTGGCAGTTTCAGGCCATGAGTGGAAGGGGTCTTGATGAGAAGCAGCTAGCCATGCTGAGGGACAAGTTTGTGGGTGAGTCCTATAGACCCCACCCCCCCTGATATGCTATTCAATGTAATGTTGCTTTGGATAAAAGTGTCTAAATAACTAAATGCTGATGTCTCACATTAAATGCTGATGTCTTCCCATCCAATGCAGGATGAAAGGTTTAACCTCTTTCAAACCAATCCATAAGGGACTATTTGGCTGAATTTGGACCTGAGCTCAGGGATGTCTTCATGCAGTCAATCTCGCATGTTTTGTCTCCGCAGATAACCACGACGGCCTTGTCTCCTGGAACAAGTTCTACAAGGTAGGTCGTCCTAATGTCCATTTCTGTAGCTTCAGTTTGAATGTTTTCTGCTACTGATGCTACGTTAACCCTTGTGTTGCCTCTGTCAGTCTGGCCAGTGTTATGGCCCTTGGGTCTGGATCGACGGCGTTCTGGACCTGATTAAAACCTACTTGTTACCGTTATGGACTGCAGGGTAAGAGATCCGTTTCAAAACGCCTGCTTTGCGGCTTTGCTTCAAGTCATTTACATTTTTAAATTGTAACATACTATGAAGAGTTTTGTACCCATGTACTAAAATACAGGAACGCAAGGCAAGGCAAGGCAGCTTTATTTATATAGCGCATTTCATACACAATGGCAACTCAATGCGCTTTACATAAAACAGTAAGAATTGAAATACAAATAATAAAAATAAATAAATAAATAAAAAACAACTACAGAAGCATAAAATAATGATTTAAAAGGACATTATAGAAAGAGAAAGAAATAAAATAGTATAATAGAGCAGAACGAGCTCAATCATAAGCACAGGAGAAGAGGAGTGTTTTTAACCTGGATTTAAAAATGTTCACAGTTGGGGCTGATTTCAGTTCAGCTGGTAGTTTGTTCCAGTTTTGTGCAGCATAACAGCTAAAAGCTGCTTCACCATGTTTAGTTTGAACTCTGGGCTCCACTATCTGACCTGAGTCAGTAGATCTCAGAGCCCTACTGGGTTTGTATTCTACTAAGATGTCATTCATGTATTCTGGACCTAAACCATTCAGTGATTTGTAGACCAGTAGCAGAACTTTAAAGTCTATTCTATAGCTGACTGGGAGCCAGTGTAAAGACTTTAGGACTGGAGTAATGTGCTCTGATCTCTTTGTTCTGGTTAAAACTCGAGCTGCAGCATTCTGAATGAGCTGCAGCTGTTTAATGCTTTTTTGTGGGAGTCCAGTCAGAAGACCGTTACAGTAGTCGAGTCTACTGGAGATGAAAGCATGAATCAACTTCTCCTGGTCTGTTTGAGACATAAAACCCTTCACTCCGGATATGTTCTTAAGCTGATAAGGCTGTTTTGGTGATGGATTTGATATGACTGCTGAAGGTCAAATCTGAGTCTATCAGCACGCCAAGGTTTCTGACTTGGTCCCTAGTTTTTAGAGAGAGTGACTCGAGATGTTTACTGACGGCAATCCTCATCTCTTTATTGCCAAAAACAATTACCTCAGTTTTGTCCTGATTTAATTGAAGGAAATTTTGATTCATCCAATTTATTACTTGCTCTAAACAGTGACACAATGACTGTATTGGACTGTAGTCATCTGAGGACAGTGCTATGTATATCTGCGTGTCATCTGCATAACTGTGATAGTCTACATTAGAGTTCTGCAGAACTTGACCCAAAGGCAGCATATATAGACTGAACAGAAGGGGTCCAAGAACTGACCCCTGAGGAACTCCACATGTCATAGCCATTCGATTGGATTCATAACTTCCAATGGTCACAAAATAACTCCGCTCTTCCAAGTAGGACCTGAACCATTCTAGGACTGTTCCGCTGAGTCCTGCCCACGTTTCCAACCTGTTCAACAATATACTGTGATCCACAGTGTCAATGCAGCACTGAGATCCAACAGGACCAGAACTGACACCTTGCCTGAGTCAGTGTTTAACCTAATATCATTTAACACTCTAATAAGAGCTGTTTCTGTACTGTGGTGAGGTCGGAAGCCTGATTGAAATTTGTCAAAAAGACCACTGGAATTCAAGAAATTGCTGAGTTGATTAAAAACCACTTTCTCAACGATCTTGGCTATAAAAGGAAGATTTGAGATAGGTCTGTAGTTGGTTAACATGGAAACATCCAGCGTTCTCTTTTTTAAGAGTGGCTTAATGGCCGCTACTTTTAGGGATTTAGGAAACGTGCCCGATTGAAGTGAGCTATTTAGTATTTGTCGCAAATCTATTTGGACAGAGTTCACAATAGTTTTTAAAAAGTCTGATGGCATTGTGTCAAGACAGCATGTTGATGGTTTTAGATGCTGAACTGTTTCCTCTATGGTTTTTTGGTCAACTGTATTAAATTCTGACATCGCAGTTGAGTTATTCCTGGGAGGTCTTAGGGATTGCATTATTTTATTGTTTTGTTGATTTGTGTTAATATTTAACCTTATGGACTGGATTTTTTCACTGAAAAAGCAAGCAAATTCATTGCATTTTGCTGTGGAAAGGAGTTCTGGAGCTATCTGTTTAGGGGGGTTTGTCAGCTTATCGACCATAGCAAATAGAGTGCGAGTGTTGTTGATGTTCTTATTAATAATTTCAGAAAAGTGTCGCTGTCTAGCCTTTACTAACTCATAGTTAAAATTACAAAGACTTATTTTGTAGAGGTCATGGTGAATTTGAAGTTTAGTTTTTCTCCACTTACACTCTGCTTTCCTGCATTCTGTTTTTAAAGCCTTTACCATCATAGTGTTCCTCCATGGTGTTTTCTTTCTGATCAAGGTCGTCTTAGTTTTAATAGGTGCAACAGCATCCATGACATTTGAGATTTTCTTTTAAATTTATCTAGGAGTTCATCAACTGACTCTGCACTCACAGTTGGTGACATAGCTATAGCCTCCATAAACTTTGCACTGGTATTCTCATTTATGTACCTTCTCTTAACAGACACAGAGGTTAACTGAACATTTGGAATGATCTGTAAGTCAAAGAACACACAGAAATGATCAGAAAGAGCCAAGTCCTTGACATCAACAGAAGAAATGTTAACACCTTTAGAGATAACCAGATCCAGAGTGTGGCCTCGAGTGTGTGTGGGCCCTTTCACATGTTGCAAGAGGCCAAAAGTGTCAAGTAGAGCAGAGAGTTCTTTGGCATTACTGTCCATGTTATTGTCTATGTGAATGTTAAAATCCCCTGTTATGATAAAAAAGTTGTAATCAGTACAGATAACTGACAGCAGGTCAGCAAACTCATCAATGAATTTTCCTGAGTATCTTGGAGGTCTATAAATGATTAAAAAATAACTTTTGGATCACCTTTTAGTAAAAAACAGATATTCAAAAGAGCTAAAATCACCTAACGTAATTTCCTTGCACTGAAAAACAGATTTAAAGATGGCAGCAACTCCCCCGCCTTTCTTACCAGTTCGACACTTGTTCATAAAACTGAAATTTGTTGGTGCTGCCTCATTGAGAATAGCACAACAGCTGCATTCAGTCAGCCATGTTTCACTAAGAAGTAAAAAATCTAGGTCATAGGTCATAATGACGTCATTAACTAACAGTGATTTGTTGACTAGTGATCTGATATTGAGTAGAGCTAATCTTGTGGAGATAGCAGGAGACACTGGTATATTTCGAGGTTGACATGCTATACTTAATAAATTGGCAGATTTACCCTTTTTATTTCTCACCAGTTTAACCATTCTTCTGTTACCTGTCATCACAGGGATTGAGAAGGCTATCTGAACTCCATAGGGCCCTGACTTTTCCTGGGGGAGAACATTATTGGTATCAGTATTGCAGCCTGGACCCGCCACATATCAGTCCGACTCACAGATTATCGGAGTCAGAGGAGGTGGGGGGGGCTCTGTGACGTTTGGGTGATGGTGTTTTCCAGCATGGTGGAATGGGAGGGGCTGGACGAGGAGGGGGATTTAGGGGAGAAAAAATGGGATTTGGGCGTGGTGTGAGTTGGAAATCCAGAAAATGGGGGAATGGGGAATCCGGACTGCGTGGAGAGAATGAAAGGCTGGATGGGGTCCTGGTGGGTGAAAGTTGGGAGTCTCCTGGTGGGGCTGGGGGAGACTCCACTTGTTGGGTTGTTGGGGCTGGGGGAGACTCCTCATGTTGGGCTGTTGAGGCTGGGGGAAACTCCTCGTGTTGTGGTAAGGATGATGACGTTAAAGCCTCTCTCTCGGTGTGCTGTCCTTCATGGTAAATCCTCATCTCAGGCGGTAGCAGTTTTTCTCCAGAAGGCTGTCTTATCTGTTGTTTTGGATTGTCTCGCCTCTTGTCCTTGGCAGGGGCTGCTGGTGACTGACGCAAAAAATCAAAAATGTTGTAGCTTAACAGCTGTACTCCTGACTTGTTAAGGCAAAATCCATCCCTAACCCTAACCTAACGCAAAGGATTTTTTGTAGTCTGTAAGAAACGGCTCCCGCCTTTTATTATTTGTATTTATATAATTTTTTGATTCTTCTTATTCGCTAATTGTTATTATTTGATAATTTTTGTGTGTGTGTCTCAGGCACATTATGGGCTTCATCAGCAGGGAGGCCGCGGAGACGCTGCTGCAGGACAAGCCCATGGGGACCTTCCTGCTGCGCTTCAGCGAGAGCATCAAGGAGGGAGCCATCACAATCAGCTGGGGCAACCAACTGTTGTCCGACTCCAAAGGTCCTGCTACTGTCTAACCCCTACCTGCTCCTTAATGACCTGTCTCTGTACTGTCTAACCCCTACCCGCTCCTTAATGACCTGTCTCTGTCCTGTCTAACCCCTACCTGCTCCTTAATGACCTGTCTCTGTACTGTCTAACCCCTACCTGCTCCTTAATGACCTGTCTCTGTCCTGTCTAACCCCTACCTGCTCCTTAATGACCTGTCTCTGTACTGTCTAACCCCTACCTGGATGAAAGTGCTGAATAACTAGTCAGCATCACACCTTTCCTCCCCTTTAGTCCAGGTGCATGCTGTGATGCCCTACACCAAGGAGGAGCTGGCGACCACATCGCTGGCCGACTATATCCGCATCTACCATTGGAAAGGCGCCGGAAGTGAGCTTGTGTCCCCTCTGCTGTACCTGTACCCAGACATCCCCAAGGACCAGGCCTTCCAGCAGTACTACAGCAAACCCGGTAGCATGTTAACTTCTCCATTCTTACCAAAATTAGCTGGGTGCTAAAAGCCAATCCTGGGAACTGAGAAATGTGATCAGCAAAAATCAGGTTTTTTAAGCATTATGTTGCAAAATGTTTTAATAAAGGTCATCTGGTAAAGAAATAGGAACATAAAATACTGTGACGTTATCACATTTTAGTGGCGAATCACAAACAGTTTATGAAGACATCATTTTGTGCCTTTTGGACCGACTATGTACCTGTTTACTAACCTTTGACCTTTTCTCACCACAGTGAAAAGTGAGAATGGCTACGTGAACAGGGATCCCCAACACGTGTCAGAGTAAGTGACATCACCTCTCGTTATAAACCCTGCAGCTAACTGATTGTCCCAGTCTCAGTAGGTTAGCTGTACTGGAGCTGAATGATGGCCCCATAGTCCCAGTAGGTTAGCTGTACTGGAGCTGAATGATTACTACAAGGCAAGGGACATCTGCGTAGTAAAACTGCTCGAATAAAAATAATAAACGCTAATGGACTATAGTAAAGGTTGTGTTCTGCTCTGCAGGATCCTTACTCCTCCTCCTACACCTGAGAACACCTCACCACCAGTAGACCTGACCCCTCCTTCCCACAGCGTGCCACCATCAGTAGACCTGACCCCTCCTCCACACAGCGTGCCACCATCAGTAGACCTGACCCCTCCTCCACACAGCGTGCCATCACCAGCAGACCTGACCCCTCCTCCACACAGCGTGCCACCATCAGTAGACATGGCCCCTCCTTCCCACAGCATGCCACCATCAGTAGACATGGCCCCTCCTTCCCACAGCGTGCCATCACCAGCAGACCTGACCCCTCCCACTTCTGATGTGAGACACACATTTCCCAGATGAATAAAGATAACGCGTATTGTTGTTTGCTGCATCGGCACAATTTGACGTCCTGATGGTCTTTGTTTGACTATTGTCCCTAGATGCAGCCTGAGCCCATGGAGCTGTCTGAGATGGAGGCGCTGTTCCCCACCCTGCAGCCCAATTGGAACGGGAAGGACCTGTATGGATGTCCTCTCAACTGATGACCTCATCACCTGCCGACCGTGTGATTGGTCTTCTCAGTCGATACTCTCAGTGGTGCTCGGAGACTTCTTTGCCAATCGTTGGGACTGCTCTTTTTTCACGCTTTATTATAACCCGGCCCAAGGGCGGGATTATGCCTTATGCTCCTCCCCCTTCCGCCTTCTGCCACCAGTGCCCAAGACGGTTGTGATTGGTCGAAGAAATACAAACATACACTGGAACCAAGTGGGCCTCGCTGCGGATCACAAGATCCAGGGGGAGGGGCTGGATCTCGGTCCAGTGGGCGGCGTTACAGAAGTGGGCGGGTTACAGAAGAAACCAGTCGTTGCTATGCGACGGCGGCCGCCGCCACACACTCCTGATCTGATCGGATAACTACACCACACACTCCCCCCGCTCTTTTTGAGTAGTAGCTTGCTCTTTTTTAACGTTGAACCATTCATTTCGTAAAAATGCACAAAAAATACTTAATGAGGCCCACACACCCACCACTGCTGCCCAAGCTAGAGGCCTCCTAACCCGGCGGGGACACATGATGCGCCACACTCAGGAACCAGGTGTTTCTGGGGGGTCAGTCTTAGATGTGACAAACTTGTCTGACCGACGAAAAATCTCTTTTAAGTATGTTCAAATTTACGTTTGTTATCGCTGCCCTGCCTGCAGCGCTCCGATCAAACAACACAAAACTCCCCGGAGCACGTAACTCCGCCCCCTGGACCTAGATCCAGCCCCGGATCACGTAACTCCGCCCTCTGGACCTAGATCCAGCCCCGGAGCACGTAACTCCGCCCTCTGGACCTAGATCCAGCCCCGGATCACGTAACTCCGCCCTCTGGACCTAGATCCAGCCCCGGAGCACGTAACGCTGCCCTCTGGACCTAGATCCAGCCCCGGATCACGTCACGGCACCCACTGGACCTAGATCCAGCCCCGGAGCACGTAACTCCGCCCCCTGGACCTAGATCCAGACCCGGATCACGTAACGCTGCCCTCTGGACCTAGATCCAGCCCCGGAGCACGTAACTCCGCCCTCTGGACCTAGATCCAGCCCCGGAGCACGTAACTCCGCCCTCTGGACCTAGATCCAGCCCCGGAGCACGTAACTCCGCCTTCTGGACCTAGATCCAGCCCCGGATCACGTAACTCCGCCCTCTGGACCTAGATCCAGCCCCGGAGCACGTAACGCTGCCCTCTGGACCTAGATCCAGCCCCGGATCACGTAACGCTGCCCTCTGGACCTAGATCCAGCCCCGGATCACGTAACTCCGCCCTCTGGACCTAGATCCAGCCCCGGAGCACGTAACTCCGCCCTCTGGACCTAGATCCAGCCCCGGAGCACGTAACTCCGCCCCCTGGACCTAGATCCAGCCCCGGATCACGTAACTCCGCCCCCTGGACCTAGATCCAGCCCCGGATCACGTAACTCCGCCCCCTGGACCTAGATCCAGCCCCTCCCCCTGGATCTTGTGTTCCGCAGCGAGGTGCTACTCACTGGAACAGCGAAGTGTGGAGATGGGTGTGGCTGTCAGTGACCACACCCACCACTAGGGGTCTCTGTACGTCCATGAGGAGGAAGACCGTTATACTGCCTACTTTTAAACAAAGCTATTTTTTGAAATGTATATTAGAGATATCGCCTAACCACTATTAGTGGCGATACATATCCATATCCAAGTACTGTCTTCTGCTGCTCGCTTCACTTTATTGCAGGTGAAGTTTTAAATGTGCAATTTCTAAATCCAATCCAGGGTTTCTCAGGATCCTTCAACCTGATCAGATCCGGTTGATTTCTCTGCATTGTTAGTCTACGCTATGGAGAAAAAAAAAAAAAACTGGCAAAGAATTTACTTTTTGTTTATTAAAATAAACGTTGAATATAACATGTCTGTCCCCTTTAATCAGGAACTTACAACAGAGATAATACTGTACATCAAACACTCAGTCTTCTCACTCCATGTTGCGTAATCATCCAAAACTGTCACAAGCCGATTATCAACAATACAAAACATAGTTTTTATTCATCATAAACAAGTCATTTAAAGCTACAAGTTCAAAATAACATTCAGATGTTTCTTTAACGCCACAGATTACATTAAAGAAGTACACTCTATTGGTATGGCTGCACAATATCAATTTTATGGTTAGAACAGAATGCAATTAATGCATTGAATTAGTTTCAATGTAACATTTTGTAATGCATGTAATCACAATTAACACAATAATTGTCATTTTTCTTTATGGTGAATTGAGACTATAAAGTCTCACTGAAGCCCAAACATAACGAAAGCCATTATAACAAATGTAACCGCTATACACATTCCTCAGGTAAACACACAGAGTTGATACAGAGCCGCGAGGCCTCATATTGCAGCGTCAGGTTGTCCTTGTAGCCCTTTTTGTTGCGTTTGATTTGCTGAATTTGATCCTGATTCCAGAATTCAGGGGTTTCTTATTGATCTCATCATATTGACCTCTGACCTCTGACCGGCGCATCAGCTCACGCATCAGTCAGCAGAACCCGTCCACACCTCCAGGAAGGAAGGACACAACCAGGAAACATCTTCTAATGTGGTGCCATTCAGTGAGGAGGTTCTCCTCGGGCCGCACAGACACGGCCTCGCATCACAGACACGGCCTCGCATCACAGACACTGACCCGCATGACAGACACGGCCTCGCATCACAGACACGGCCTCGCATCACAGACACGGCCGGCATTAAGGACACGGCCTCGCATCACAGACAGCCTCACATGACACAGCCTCGCATGACACAGCCTCGCATGACAGACACAGCCTCGCATGACAGACACGGCCCCACATCACAGACACGGCCTCACATGACACAGCCTCGCATGACAGACACGGCCTCGCATGACAGACACACCTTTGGAATGTCAGTTCTACGCTAGCAGGCGCCGCTTCAATCTGCTGGCTGCTGTCTGCGGCGCTGCAGCCCACATGGGCTCAGGGATCTGAGCCAACACACAAATACGGTTTTAATTTTGTTCATTACTGCATTAGTTCATTGCATGGCAGTCAACCAAGAAGAGGACGACTGGAGCAGCGGACACAAGGACATCCCACTGCCAACAGAAAGCGGCTTCATCTCGTTGAATGGGAGATAAGCTGCCCATCTAAAGGGCGTCTGTAGTGCGTCTGTAGTGCAGGACAGTGTGTCTGTAGTGCAGGACAGTGTCCACTGAGGACGGCGTCCATCAGACAATCCTCTGGCGCTTCTAATGGGTTCAGTGTGACAAAGCTGCGGTTTAGTTGAGCTACGCTAACACTAAACCGGACCCCGGCCGGATCTCTATAGCATTGATATTTCCGTGGTACAATAACAATATATATATATATATATGTACTAATCTCATATAGTTTCATAATAGTGTACAATTACTTTTTTTAATAGTATTTGTGCATTTCCTTCACTTATAAAAAATATTGTAGAGTTAAAGTTGTCCTCTGAAGCAGAACACATCCAGCTAGCGTTACTTAAAGAGAACTAATGACAAACTACAATGTATACTTTATTTTAACTAAAACGACCAACAACAAACATTAATCCTCACTGAGAGATAAGGGCCATTATACATATTATATGATATTATAATATCATATATATTCTACAGACCCACTCCAGTAACCCCAGAGACTCCTTCAGCCGTTTTAGGGCTGCAACCCAACGTTATTTTAAGTCCATTCATCTAATGATACATTTTTCAATTAATCGATTCATCATTTAGTCTATAAAATGTCATAAATAATAGCAAATGGCATCACACATTTCAGTCCAAAGTGATGTCCTAAAGTTGCTTCATCTGACAAGAAAAAGCCAAGAAAAAAAAGTATTCATGTTATAATATATAATGATCCATGAACCAAAACGTTTGAATTTCTGAAGCATCAAGCAGCAAATGTTTGGTATTTGCATTTGATAAATGACCTCAACGACTAATTGAGTATAAAAATGTGATACTATTCATTTCCTGTCAGTCGACTAATCGTTGCAGCCCTAGTCCACCCGAGACCTCCTGGACCCACAGCACTACAACAGACCGTCCAGGTTCTTCTCGGCGCTGTCCTGGGTGTTGGGGTCGGCTGGCTGGGGGCTGTACTTGTCATGGTAGTCCTTCAGGATGGTGACCACGTCATGGTGGCCGAAGTGCAGCGCCTCGTCCATGGGAGTGTTCCCCCACCTGGAAGATAATGGGAACACCGCTTCCTGAACATGATGCACTATGGGACAGAAGATACTCACATTGGTCCCTTTCACTCGGACCTTTCCTATTCATACCATCCAAATATATCTCAATACTTCATAATCAATGTGAAATATCCCAGCATCATTTTTCTATATTTCACATGTTTCTATATATTTATATTTCCTATTTGACGTATTAGAAGAACCAGAACTGAAGAACCAGAACTGTAGACATGTTTCCTCCCAGCAGGGGGCTGGACAGTTTGACTCCCGACCGACAGGTTCAGGGTTCGAACCCCAGAGTCTGCAGTCTAGCTTGGTGTACAAGTTCATCATGTTATACAACAGCAACAGGAAGTGGAAGAGGCGGACAGGAAGTGGAAGAGGTGAGACAGGAAGTGGTGCAAGCGTGAGGGTCCTACCTGTCTTTGGGGACGGGGTTCACCTTGCAGGCCTCCAGCAGGAAACGCACCACCTCTCCGTGTCCTGAGGACGCCAGAGACGCGGCGTTAAGGGGAGTAAAGGACACACACACAAGTACACACACACAAGTACACACACCAGTACACACACCAGTACACACACCAGTACACACACCAGTACACACACCAGTACACACCCTGTTTGCCTGATTTTTTTATTTATAACATCATTTCAACGGACCAGACAGCTCTGCTGGTCGGTTCACATTCATCTGGGGTCAGAAACGCTATACTGCCCCCTTTCATGTTACCATGACATGGAAGTATTACACACACACACACACACACACATTGCCAAAGTCAAAATGATGACGATAATAATCATCAGTTATGATGATATATATATATATGATAATTACCTTCTGCGGCTGCCACATGAAGAGCTGTCCTGGAGTCATAATCCCTCTGTTCCATGTTGATGGAGGACAATGCAAACCTACACACACACACACACACACACACATCAGACTACATATTCCAGGGAAATAGATATTTTGACAGACTTTAAGGGTTGGGCCTCACCTCCTCAGAGCGGAGACGTCTCCGGTGTAGGCGGCGAACAGCAGGTTAATAACCGACTTGACCTGCAGGGGGCAACAAACAGCCGTTTGTAGGGAATAGTTTGAATAAAACTGAAACAAGAAGTCCTTCTCTGGAGCGTCCAGCAACTGGTGGAAAGTCCTTATTAATAGTACCCAAAAAAAAGAGATTAGTGGAAATAAGGAATTGAGTTAGTAGGCCTCAGTATTTCATGTCAAACCAGGGCTTTCAGTGGGTTGTCACGGTAACCTATGCTTTTGGTTTTAAAGGATGGTACTTAATTACCCTTCACCTCGTCAACTCTACCCGTCAGCCCTGATGTGGACAAGTTAAAAGTAATCAAGTATATACATATATATATATACACACATATATACACACACATATACACACATATACACACATATATATACATATACACACAGACAGACAGACTTCACACAGATACCCCCACAACTGCGGCGAGGTGAGACTTACCCTTCACTCAACTCTCTAGCAACAACAGGCCAACACTTGAATTCTTTTGAAACAAAAAAGTAGAATTGTGAATATTGTGAATATCGGAAATTAATGTCGACCAAATCGCTTTCCAATGATGTCACACTTAATTATTAGCCTGCCCCCGTCTCCATATCTGGAATATGTAGCAGTCATGTAGTATTACATACTTTACAGCCTTACTTGAATACAGATCAGATACCGGATGTGGCCGGTTGGCATTCACAAAGACTGTTGTCATGACAACATAAAGCGGCTCAGTGATAGTTTCTAGACTCCTCGACGAGGATGAAGCCAAAGAGCGGACATTTTTGTTAGAGAAACAGAGTAAAGTAAATGGATTCATAACTGAAACACAGATAGACAACAGAAACAGACGAACAGCAGGCAGGTTAAAAAGGAGTAAGCACCTTATGAAATGATTTAGCCTCCACCAAGGTTAGTAACACACCACTTATATTTGATGTTTTTTATATATTAGATATAAAAAACAGAAATTAAGGACTGATTTGTGTGACAATTATTAATTATGTGTGGATGGTAACAAGCTATAGTGATAACAAGTGTTGTTAAATATGTTGTATATTACAACATGATTATGTACTAAATGTACCTCAGGCGTGGGATATGTCCTGAAAAAATAATAAACATTATTAAAATAAGGTAGTTATGAAATGAATGTATTGGCCTTAACATCGAGGCGAGAGAAGCTGTGCCTCTCAGAAGATTGCTAAGCAAGTGGATGTTAAGAAAGAGCAGTTATCATGTTGATACGTATAATAGTGCTTTATTTGGGGTATTTGGTACATGGAGGCAGAAACATGGAGGCAGAAAACGTCAACAGTAACTTGAACTGTCGGCCATATCTTTGGGTGCATTACACAGTTTTAAGCAGTAAACTACCATTTACAAATAAAGTTAACTGTTACAGGAAAAGGCACATTTAAAGAAAACGTCATGATAATCAACTCTCAGTAGGCCGAAGATTCAGAGAACCCCCCAATTAAATCATTGAATGTTGATATTCATAATTAAATGTTGATATTCATAAATGAAATCAGCAAAAAAAAAAAGCAAATAGCAGACAAGTTTCAAACAAACAAAATGATCATCACATGATCGTGAACACATGGAATCATAACATTCATCACATTATAACGCATTCATCACATCATAACACATGCAATGGAGAGAATGGAAATCAGAAGTGTGTTTGTGCACAAGGACACTCAAACATTAACAGAAACAGAACAAATGAAACCATGACAACTGATTGGCACTGCATTCAAAGGCCCGCCCTCATCTGTGTCACTGGACCAATCAGAACAATTTCAGGAGAAAAATCAGGAAGTGGAGGTGCGGCATGATTGTTGTTGAATAGAGATTCAAACTTTGTCTGTTTACTAGATGAAGAATGATTCCAGCTTTGGTAAAAGACAAGGCAGCATTCACCCATAGGGTTAGGGTCAGGGGTCAGGGCTCCTACTAGGCTTGCTGCGGTAGTCGGTGTTACCGGTGTTACACAGTGTTCAGGCATACGCCGATTACATCACTTGCCCACACCGTTGTTTTTTTTATAATAGAAATAAAACCTGTTTAGTTATTTTCCACACGCCCATTGCACCCCATTATAAAAACCCTAAAATGCGGCAAGCCGTTTTATTATTATTATTTTTTAATAATGAACCAACTTTCTAAGCTTTAGTTTTGTTCAAAGTAAGGCGAAATAGGCCATCTAACCATCTAACGTTAAAGATCACAGTAAAATATCCGGTGTAAGCGGTAACACCGGTGTTGGCACAAGTATATTAACCGGTGGGAACATTTCCTCACTGTGGCATCCCTAGTTCCTACTTCACTGTCACCACAAAATACACATTCATAGCAGCAAGTCAAGACCCAAAGGGCCCTTGACAACAGTAACCAACCGGCAGAAGAACAGTGTGGAGTCAGGAGGTGAGGAACAGTGTGGAGTCAGGAGGTGAGGAACAGTGTGGAGTCAGGAGGTGAGGAACAGTGTGGAGTCAGGAGGTGAGGAACAGTGTGGAGTCAGGAGGTGAGGAACGGGGTCAGGAGGTGGGGAACAGTGTGGAGTCAGGAGGTGAGGAACAGTGTGGTGTCAGGAGGTGAGGATCAGTGTGGAGTCAGGAGGTGAGGAACAGTGTGGAGTCAGGAGGTGAGGAACGGGGTCAGGAGGTGGGGAACAGTGTGGAGTCAGGAGGTGAGGAACAGTGTGGAGTCAGGAGGTGAGGAACAGTGTGGAGTCAGGAGGTGAGGATCAGTGTGGAGTCAGGAGGTGAGGAACAGTGTGGCGTCAGGAGGTGAGGATCAGTGTGGAGTCAGGAGGTGAGGAACAGTGTGGTGACTAACCCTAACCCAAAACTAGAAGATTGTTTTTATTAGCTCAAGATTATTTTGTTATTTTTTGTATATTTTGATAAGATGTAGTGAAGAAAATCTTGAGTCTTTAGGTCCAGAAGATAATGTTTCCTGCTAGACTGATGATAGGAGCGTTTGAATGCAGGTACCACAACCCAATAATGACACAACTTTATCCACAGTTGAATAAAAAAAAACTAAAAATAAACAAAACAGTCAGTAAAAGTCAAATTTAAAACAGGCAAGACCAACGGCTTCAGAGTTTTGGAAGAACATGGTCCTTCACCCTGGCAGATACAACATGAAGCAGAACATCTCTGGCAGCGTCACCCATTATAAACCCAGAGGGGAGGGTGTTTAACCCCCAGCCTAAAAGGTTCTGGGTTCGATCCCCGATCTCGCACCCTGTAGCAGCTCACCCCTCCCTGCTCCTTAAAGACATGGATCTGAATTCACTGGAAGTCGCTTTAGATTAAAGCGTTGCTAAATAACTAAATACGTAACAGCAGTAGAATCAGCAGTTCTACTGAAAAGGTTCAAGTTTGCCCGTGCAAAATTTGGGAAAGACGTGTAAGATGCACGATTATCCCGTCATTTTGTTTACTGCCCTGCTGCCGTCAAGTGTCTTGTGAAATACTGACACAAGCACAAGATCAGCTACAGTAACTTGACTCTCACACGCTGCGGTACTGGCAGCTTTAGAGATAGCAGTGGCAAGGGGTGACCCCCCCCACCTCCAACACAGACTAGTGATCAGCTATCACACTAGGAAACACTAATAAACAATGAAAATATGCCAGACTCACCCAACCCGCGACTACAACCCTCTCTTAAATGTACATTTCTAGTAATCTTGCTCCTAGTAATCTTGCTCCTCTATGTCAGTGAGTTTGTGTTGCTTTTCGAGTAGCGCATGCATTGGATTTTTCATTGGAATTAATTAAATTGGAATAAAATATAAAATAATCATTTTCAATAAAACATTGATCATCTTTCAAAACACCTGTCCATGCGCTGCTTTCACAGCTAACATATAGAGCGCTCACCACTGAGAGAAAGTGAGATACACTTCTTAATAAAGTATATGTTTATCATATGTTAAAATGTGTTATGAACATTAAACACTTAAAAACTATGCTGTGAAAATTTCTGATTTCTACTACAAAAAATGTCTCCTACGTGACAAATCCCCTTCTACTACCCCAGCCACACTGGTCCTACTAATACCCCAGCCACACTGGTCCTACTAATACCCCAGCCACACTGGTCCTTCTACTACCCCAGCCACACTGGTCCTTCTAATACCCCAGCCACACTGGTCCTTCTAATACCCCAGCCACACTGGTCCTTCCAATACCCCAGCCACACTGGTCCTTCTAATACCCCGGCCACACTGGTCCTTCTAATACCCTGGCCACACTGGTCCTTCTAATACCCCAGCCACACTGGTCCTTCTAATACCCTGGCCACACTGGTCCTTCTAATACCCTGGCCACACTGGTCCTTGTAATACCCTGGCCACACTGGTCCTTGTAATACCCCAGCCACACTGGTCCTTCTAATACCCCGGCCACACTGGTCCTTCTAATACCCCGGCCACACTGGTCCTTCTAATACCCCGGCCACACTGGTCCTTCTAATACCCCAGCCACACTGGTCCTTGTACTACCCCGGCCACACTGGTCCTTCTAATACCCCGGCCACACTGGTCCTTCTAATACCCCAGCCACACTGGTCCTTGTACTACCCCGGCCACACTGGTCCTTCTAATACCCCGGCCACACTGGTCCTTCTAATACCCCGGCCACACTGGTCCTTCTAATACCCCGGCCACACTGGTCCTTCTAATACCCCAGCCACACTGGTCCTTGTACTACCCCGGCCACACTGGTCCTTCTAATACCCCGGCCACACTGGTCCTTCTAATACCCCAGCCACACTGGTCCTTGTACTACCCCGGCCACACTGGTCCTTCTTCTACCCCAGCCACACTGGTCCTTCTAAAGCAGACTTGCATTTGAATTCTCTCTCGTTAAAAGTCTCTTGAAAGCAAATCAGAGTGTATGAATGAGCAAGCGGCATGCCACCAACACTGGGAAGGAAACAGGGAACTAGGAGACAAGGAAACGGGAATATGCAGCAGCAGCAGCCCCGTGGTTTTAACAGTTCCTAACCCTTCTAAGGCAAGTGGCACCAGAGGACCAGTTCCTACTCCTTCAAAGGCTAGAGGCACCAGACAACTAGTTCCTACCTCTTCTAAAGCAAGAGGCACCAGAGAACCAGTTCCTGCCTCTTCTAAGGCAAGAGGCACCAGAGAACCAGTTCCTGCCCCTTCCAAGGCAAGAGGCACCAGAGAACCACTTCCTACCTCTTCTAGGGCAAGAGGCACCAGAGAACCAGTTCCTACCTCTTCTAGGGCAAGAGGCACCAGACAACTAGTTCCTACTCCTTCTAAGGCAAGAGGCACAAACCAGTTCCTACTTCTTCTAAGGCAAGAGGCACGAACCAGTTCCTACTCCTTCTAAGGCAAGAGGCACGAACCAGTTCCTACTCAGGCTAGAGGCACCAGAGAACCAGTTCCTACCTCTTCTAAGGCAAGAGGCACCAGACAACTAGTTCCTACCTCTTCTAAGGCAAGAGGCACCAGACAACTAGTTCCTACCTCTTCTAAGGCAAGAGGCACCAGAGAACCAGTCCCTACCTCTTCTAAGGCAAGAGGCACCAGAGAACCAGGTCCTACTCCTTCTAAGGCTAGAGGCACCAGAGAACCAGTTCCTACTCCTTCTAAGGCAAGAGGCACCAGATAACCAGTTCCTACTCCTCCTAAGGCTAGAGGCACCAGAGAACCAGTTCCTACTCCTTCTAAGGCAAGAGGCACCAGACAACTAGTTCCTACCCCTTCTAAGGCAAGAGGCACCAGATAACCAGTTCCTACCCCTTCTAAGGCAAGAGGCACCAGATAACCAGTTCCTACTCCTTCTAAGGCAAGAGGCACCAGATAACCAGTTCCTACTCCTTCTAAGGCAAGAGGCACCAGACAACTAGTTCCTACCTCTTCTAAGGCAAGAGACACCAGACAACTAGTTCCTACCTCTTCTAAGGCAAGAGGTAGCAGACAACTAGTTCCTACCTCTTCTAAGGCAAGAGGAAACTTGTGGTCCATAGAAAACCAGAATGTTCTTTGGTAAAAACAAAACAAAAACAAAACAACAACCAAAAGAAAACAAAGGAAAACAAAAGATATAAAGATTCACTACATCTTCCCCTCTTCAATGCAATAAATAATGTTTCATAATTTACATAAATATCTCAAAACCAAGGTCATGGGATGGCATGGGGAGGAGAGGAGAGGAGAGGGAAAAGGGGAGGAGAGGAAAGGGTGGGAACAACGAGTAGGAGAATGGTGATGCAGAGGACGAGGGGAAGGGAGCAGGAGAGTGTGGGAGGGAGGGAGGGAGGGAGGGAGGGAGGGAGGGAGGGAGGGAGGGAGGGAGGGAGGGGCGGGAAGGGAGCAGGAGAGGGAGTCTGGTCCTAGCTGTCCATCCTATAGACTACAGTAGTAGAGATGTCTTGGTGAGACTCGGTGGGGGAGATTTTTCTCCAGAGAGGAGCCTTGAGAGCTAACTCCTGCTGCAGGCTCTCGTAATCCATGGGTCCGAAGGTGGCCTGCTGTTCAACGAGTTAACATAGTTAGTCCCTCTGCTGTGTGTTACACTGTTAAAGGTTAATTGTGCGCCAAAGAAAAAACATAAAAACGTACATTTATCCAGGTTTTTCCATACATTGCATCACCACAACATTATGAATGTAATTTTCTTAACATGTCATTCTGCTTTTCTTAATCCCACTTCCTCTTCCAAAGAACTGCAACCTTTTTGTTCTTGGTGACGCCTAGTGGTGTAACTGCAGGGCTTGGTTAGTATATTAGTATATTTACACTAACTCTGTCACTGCAGGGCTTGGTTAGTATATTAGTATATTTATACTGTCACTGCAGGGCTGGGTTAGTATATTAGTATATTTATACTAACTGTCACTGCAGGGCGTGGTTAGTATATTAGTATATTTATACTGTCACTGCAGGGCTTGGTTAGTATATTAGTATATTTATACTGTCACTGCAGGGCTTGGTTAGTATATTAGTATATTTATACTAAATCTGTCACTGCAGGGCTTGGTTAGTATATTAGTATATTTATAATAACTGTCACTGCAGGGCTTGGTTAGTATATTAGTATATTTATACTAACTGTCACTGCAGGGCTGGATTAGTATATTTATACTAACTGTCACTGCAGGGCTTGGTTAGTATATTTGTATACTTATACTAACTGTCACTGCAGGGCTGGGTTAGTCTATTTATACTAACTGTCACTGCAGGGCTTGGTTAGTATATTTGTATATTTATACTAACTGTCACTGCAGGGCTGGGTTAGTCTATTTATACTAACTGTCACTGCAGGGCTTGGTTAGTATATTTGTATATTTATACTAACTGTCACTGCAGGGCTGGATTAGTATATTTATACTAACTGTCACTGCAGGGCTGGGTTAGTCTATTAGTATATTTATACTAACTGTCACTGCAGGGCTGGGTTAGTCTATTAGTATATTTATACTAACTGTCACTGCAGGGCTGGATTAGTATATTTATACTAACTGTCACTGCAGGGCTCGGTTAGTATATTTGGGATATTTTGTTTTTGAACATCCCTCACATTTGACTGAATAATTACATTTTTAAACATGGGAGTTAGAAGCTCAAATAAATTACAAGAACTAGAAGGAGGGAAGAAAATGGTAACATGAAGATGAACTATATATATATATATATATATATATAAAACAACTCATTCCAGAAGTACAGTTGAACCACAACCTCCACAAACACAGCAGACACCTGAAAGAGTTCGGCCTCAGAATCACTTCAGGTCCCCACAAAGCTTTGTTTTGTGCAAAATGTGTGGGGGTCAGGGACAGTGATGGGCAAGGCATGCGTGTGTGTGTGTGTGTGTGTGTGGTGTGGCGGGCGAAGGGGGGGGGGGCGGGGTGGCAGCCTTACCCGTTGGTCGCCTCCCTCCCTACGGGGGTCGTGTTTCTTGGCGAAGTGCCTCAAGTTGTCGTAGTTGTGGAAGTTGAAGAGCTCCACCAGGTCCTGCAGGAGGGAATGGGCTCATTAGTGACGCCAGCAGCTCCACAACGTCACAAAACAATCCATGTAGGAAGAATGACGAGTTTTGCACATCAAATAAGTGGTATAGCCCCTCTGGTGACATAGGTGGAAAAAAAAAATTCCGTGGCCACGACTTGTTTAATGCGTGGGAACGAATTGGCCACGAATTAATAATAACACGTGGCCACAAGAAATGTCAGTCATATCATCAGTGAGACTGTTGACTTTCTGGCATCAGTAGCGTCAGCCGACATGGACAAGTTTGATCTGATTTCGTTTTATTTTAATTTAGGGATGAATTATGATATCCTTCAGTCACTTGCGGTTAGACATGGAGTAATTGTGAGCAAGAGACACTCGTGGCCACGCGTTATTCATTTGTGGCCACCTAATAATCATCGCGTTCCCACGCATTAAACAAGTCGTGGCCACGGGATAGGATCTCGTTCCCACGCGTTATTAATTCATGGCCACAGAATTTTTTTTTTCCACCTATGTCACCAGAGGGGCTCCGTAGTATATAGCATAAAGTATAAAAAAAGTAAAAAGTATAAAAGTATTAACGGAAAACCCAAAATCTGAACTCAATGCCTTTATGAGTCTTATTCATGGGTGTGTTACATGTGTGTGTGTGTGTGTTACGTGTGTGTGTGTGTGTTACATGCGTGTGTGTGTGTGTGTGTGTTTCGTGTGTGTGTGTTTCATGTGTGTGTTGTGAACATATTTCTTACCGTGCAGAACTGGATTCCCCGGACAGAGTTGCCCATTTTATCCAGGGGGGGCGACCAGCACATGATGCCCATCACATTGGGCACCACCAGCAGGATGCCCCCGGCCACGCCCGACTTGGCTGGTAGACCCACCTGGAAAACACACACATACTGATTCACACATACTGATTCAACCTGTCAATCACATACTGATCCAACCTGTCAATCACATACTGATTCAACCTGTCAAACACATACTGATCCAACCTGTCAATCACATACTGATTTCACCTGTCAAACACATACTGATCCAACCTGTCAATCACATACTGATTTCACCTGTCAAACACATACTGATCCAACCTGTCAATCACATACTGATTTCACCTGTCAAACACATACTGATCCAACCTGTCAATCACATACTGATTTCACCTGTCAAACACATACTGATCCAACCTGTCAATCACATACTGATTTCACCTGTCAAACACATACTGATCCAACCTGTCAATCACATACTGATTTAACGACACCAATGTGTGCATCCGTTCATGTCTGCATCTGCATTCAATTTAATATACCAGAAACATAGGCTACTATTAGCCTAATATAATATACTATAATAAAGGCTAACATAATATACCAGAAACATAGGCTACTATTGGCCTAATATAATATACTATAATAAAGGCTAACATAATATACCAGAAATATAGGCTACTATTGGCCTAATATAATATACTATAATAAAGGCTAACATAATATACCAGAAACATAGGCTACTATTAGCCTTATATAATATACTATAATAAAGGCTAACGTAATATACCAGAAATATAGGCTACTATTGGCCTAATATAATATGCTATACTAATATAATATACTAATAATGATAAGTTTGCATTGAGTAACAGTCGGGACTCACGTGGAAGGCGAACTGGCCAGAGAAGTCGTACATCCCACAGGAGTGCATGAGGCTCAGCGTGTCTCTGACCGACTCGGGGCTCAGCACACGCTCGCCTGTGATTGGACAGAAGCCGCCGTTGGCCAGCGTGGCGGCCATGACACTAGCGCTCTCACAGGTCACCTCGATGGAGCACAGCTGGGGAACACACACACACACACACACACACACACACACACACACACACACACACACACACACACATTTCCATTCAGCAGTGTTGGCTAAATATGAAAAAAGGACGACGCAGGAGCTGTACCTGCAAACAATGACTCTTAATACATGGTGCACATCCTAGAATATACAGTACATGTAGTATACATAAAATATGTATTATAATACATATTATCTTATAAAGTAATAATACATTTATAATACATATTATATTATAAAGTATCCGACTATGATCATAGACCCACCAGGGAGGAACCAGGGAGTACAGAACAAGAGGACAGAGTTGAACTCACCTGGAAGTAGAAGTCCAGAATGGAGGTCATGTCTGTTCCTTCTGGGAAACACTGCAGAGGAGCAGAAGGTTCACGCGTTACGGTGTGTTGGATGAACTTTGGATGGAGATGGACTGTGATGGAATTGGTCTCAGCAAACACTGATTTGAACATTATTTGTGGGTACAATTTTATTCCAGTGTTTGTTGACCAGATGCAGTGTGGTTTAACCTTATATGCTCAGCACCATGTGTGAGGAGGATGTGTGAGGAGGATGCGTGTGGAGGTTTTGTGAGGAGGATGTGTGAGGAGGTTGTGTGAGGAGGTTTTGTGAGGAGGATGTGTGTGGAGGTTTTGTGAGGAGGATGTGTGTGGAGGATGTGTGTGGAGGTTTTGTGAGGAGGTTTTGTGAGGAGGATGTGTGTGGAGGTTTTGTGAGGAGGATGTGTGTGGAGGTTTTGTGAGGAGGTTGTGTGTGGAGGATGTGTGTGGAGGATGTGTGTGGAGGTTTTGTGTGGAGGTTTTGTGAGGAGGATGTGTGAGGAGGTTGTGTGTGGAGGTTTTGTGAGGAGGTTTTGTGTGGAGGTTTTGTGAGGAGGTTTTGTGAGGAGGTTTTGTGAGGAGGTTGTGTGTGGAGGTTTTGTGAGGAGGATGTGTGAGGAGGATGTGTGTGGAGGTTTTGTGAGGAGGTTGTGTGAGGAGGTTGTGTGTGGAGGTTTTGTGAGGAGGATGTGTGGGGAGGTTTTGTGAGGAGGTTTTGTGAGGAGGATGTGTGTGGAGGTTTTGTGAGGAGGATGTGTGTGGAGGTTTTGTGAGGAGGATGTGTGTGGAGGTTTTGTGAGGAGGTTGTGTGAGGAGGATGTGTGTGGAGGTTTTGTGAGGAGGTTGTGTGAGGAGGTTTTGTGAGGAGGATGTGTGTGGACGTTTTGTGAGGAGGATGTGTGTGGAGGTTTTGTGAGGAGGATGTGTGTGGAGGTTTTGTGAGGAGGATGTGTGTGGAGGTTTTGTAAGGAGGATGTGTGGGGAGGTTTTGTGAGGAGGATGTGTGTGGAGGTTTTGTGAGGAGGATGTGTGTGGAGGTTTTGTGAGGAGGTTGTGTGAGGAGGATGTGTGGGGAGGTTTTGTGAGGAGGTTTAGTGAGGAGGATGTGTGTGGAGGTTTTGTGAGGAGGATGTGTGGGGAGGTTTTGTGAGGAGGTTTTGTGAGGAGGATGTGTGAGGAGGTTTTGTGAGGAGGTTTTGTGAGGAGGATGTGTGTGGAGGTTTTGTGAGGAGGTTTAGTGAGGAGGATGTGTGGGGAGGTTTTGTGTGGAGGATGTGTGTGGAGGTTTTGTGAGGAGGATGTGTGGGGAGGTTTTGTGAGGAGGATGTGTGGGGAGGTTTTGTGAGGAGGTTTAGTGAGGATGTG
>JAOPHQ010006425.1:0-2500 GCA_030340625.1 Merluccius polli
CCATCTTTACCAGGTCCTGGTGGTTTGTACACAAATGAAGCGCCCGGCTCATTTGCAAAGGGAAACAAAAAAAAGTCTGGCGGGTATTTTTAGGGAGGGATGCTTTAAGGCAATCGGAGGCTGGAGGCTCGTTTTAGACGGGAACACATGGCGTCTATATATAGAGAAATGTCAGAGCCCCTTCAGGTGGTCTCTCGCGGGCGGCGCGCGCCGCGTGGCACGACCGGCGAATAACCTTACATCCAGTTATTCAATGACACGTTGGCTGCCTTCACTTCAGATTTAACTAAATGTAAGTACTTTGCGTCAAAGCGTGACACCGGGCGTCCTCTTCAATGTCTATTTATTCACCTTTCGCACCGGTGTCACTTATTCGATAGTTGAGACGTTTAATTTGATTTGAATGGATACCGGCGCGGGATCGCCTCCGTGTCCGATGGCGTCAAACAACGCTTTCCCTAATACGCATTGACTGTGACACCTATACAACGACGAGGAGGCCGGCAGCATGCTAAGCAAAACAGGGCCGGGCGCAAATTCAAATGACTGATTCAAAACTACCGCAGCGCCGAAGCAAATCTCCGAGGCGAGGCTGTTTGTCACAGGGGAAGGCGACAGGAGACAGAAGTAGAAAAAAAGTACAATTTCAGAAGAAATGGTGGCGCGCGGCTCGCCGAAAGTAAAGTTTTAAGTGCCTGGCATATTGGCATGCAGCAGCGAGGGGAAGCAGTGATGTAGCTGTGTGGTGGTTGCTAGGGTGCTCGAGGTGGTTGCTAGGGTGTTTTCGGTGGTTGCTAGGGCGTAGAGACAGTATAAATAGTATAAAAGTTTTGAGTCGTTTTTTTATAAATGTTTGGATAGTAAGTATGAATTTATTATTGTTCTAGCATGAAGTATAATGAAGGATTTGAGTAGGGAAATGTGGGAATAACAATAATAATACAAATAATACGTATGACAGACAATCAGAGTTGTGCAGCTAAAGCCGCAGCTTAAGCAGCACACCTAATAAAAATAATTATGTAAGTATGATGGACAATGTGAAGGTCAGAAGGAGTATAATGGCTTGTTTTTCTCAAGTGAGTCTACGTGAGTCAGTGTTTTATTTGAAGGTACCAGACGCCTGAGTTTTAGACAACCTTC
The DNA here is from genome assembly GCA_030340625.1 of Merluccius polli. NCBI lineage: Eukaryota > Metazoa > Chordata > Actinopteri > Gadiformes > Merlucciidae > Merluccius > Merluccius polli. The sequence continues at coordinate 1,144 of JAOPHQ010006425.1, forward strand.
TGGGTGGCGAGGTATCGCCATTTCCTGGTAAATCTTAAAAACACTTTTATGGCTTTTATTTCTGAAATGAGCATCAGGGTTTTAAACGGCGTTCGCTTCAACCGAGAAAACGCTCCACAAATGACTGGTTGATGTTTTCAAAGTAAAAGAGATTAAATGATCTCTTCTTGTCGCTTGTTTAGATGTCGGCCGACGACGGCGAATATCTAAACCGAGTCGACGTCAAAGGACCAAAAACAGCCATGAACTTACCAAGCTGTTGTTGCTGTAAATAAATTCACTGCATTATTACTAGCCTGCATTACATTACATCGATTTAAGTTATATTTAAATACACTGCGGCAGAATAGCTAAAGCACAATGCCCGGATACAATACTGTACTTGGACTGCGACGCAGAATGAGACTGACGGGGTTAAACATGTTGGGTTAATGTGTGACATGTTACTGTCTGATGGTGACAGGTTACTATTTAAAATAAACTGCTGACATGAATAACCCATTATATCGCCAGCTCATCAGCATTACTTGCGTAAATGTAACGCAGAAGCAATTTTGATGCAGAGAACGGAAAGAAAGGACAAAATGTATTTCACGTCACAACAATCAATCGGCCGAGAATAACATAGTCTGACTTAGTCTGGTAACATTTAAACAAATGTCGATCGAGTCGTTTAACTGTCGACACAGAAAGTCGCAATATCTCAAATGGCAAAAAGGACTGGAGAAAATGTAGTTAGAAAGCGGTTACAAAATCAGCAACAGCTACAAAAAAGCCCAACCCTGACCCCCCCCCCCCCCCCCCCCCCCCCCGAGTGTGTCAGCCATATGCACAAAAAATACTCAAATTATAACTTCCGCCTGTCAGTCGGTTTGGATTTATAAATATTCCTCTGGCTAACAGTTGCCGGTAAATGTTTCTTTTTTTTCTATTGTGTTATTTGTTGTATTCCTATTCAGGCGTTTATCATATATAAAATACACTAAACGGAGATATTTGGAGAAATCCAATTAAAAACAACACGTGTGTCAAAGGCAAATCCTGTATGCAACTTCAGATTCAGACTCTCAGGATTGTACTTTCCTGTAAAGGGCTGAGTGTGAGATATGAGTCATATGCTGACATGCTGTACGTACACCCAGCGTTTCACTGAGTGTGAAGGAAGGGTCATGTTGATGATAATTGTTCCTGTGCCAAACAAATCCACTGTGTCAACACATAAAATTATGGCGGAAACAATAACATATTTTGTCTAGCATATATATATATATATATATTTGTGAATAAATCCAAACATTTTGTAACCTGTGTGAGCTGAAAATTAATTTTGATTATTTGACATATATACATAAAATGT
>JAOPHQ010006425.1:10000-12500 GCA_030340625.1 Merluccius polli
GACTTGGGGTCCTTTCATTGAATTACGCCCAACGGCAGATGGCAACTTTTTTTTTTGTTCGCAGTCACAGCGGGAAGACAACAAAGAAGTGACTGGAAGCACATGAAGGGCGTGCGTGAGAAACACAACCGATTTTTTCCGCGAAATGTTTCCCCGGTTGTAATTGTGTAAGGTACCGCATGATGAATAACGCCATGCGGCGACTGATTGTATCCCGCGCAACGCTATATTATACCCTCCATGATCGCCTAATCACTGCACATGCAGACATGCAATAATCCCCGGACAATACACTCAAATGTAATTGTATCAAGGACAGGTCATTATAAAGAGTTTTCTTTTTTTTCCTTTTCTTCTGAATTCATAGTTTGTATCATTTTGAAGGTTGTTTTTTATCAGTATACCTTTATCTGTTGCTGCGGTTCAGAGTGACTCACCTGCTTCGTGTTGGTATCGATTGTTGTGACACAATGGTCAATGTTACCGACGCCTCGGTGGAAAGGGTCCATTGCAGTGGAGATTTCCCAACGATCACGTTGGGTTTCATCTGAAACGCGCCTGAGCCTTAAGAAAGGCTGGCCGGCTTCAACTGTCATGCCGCTGCTTCATTGAATTTCAGTATTTCAGGTGAAGGACAGTTTTCAGGGAAGTAAAAACTGATTTTAACTGGTGCGGTTCTGATAGACAGAATAATGCAGCTCCCCATTCAGCCAGTTGGCATACATATGGCCCCACAGGGAAACGGAAAGGAGTCTTATTTATGCTTGTGTGCAATTCTGGCACAATAAATTAATTTCCATACAACTAAAATTATTCATTCTTCTCTTGGCTTGGGTGAATTTCTAAATAAACCAGTTATTGCGGGGAGATTTTCTGAGAACCAGTCTTGACAAGATTCAGTATTTTCCCGCTGGCAGAATTTCCTTACTCCTCTTTGCAAATCCACACTCCATGTTAACTTTTAACCCAGATTTTAGGACGGCGGGGCAAACCAAAATCTCTTAACCACCGGTCTGCTTATATTCATCTGCCAAAATGTCCTCGAGACTCTCCAGGGTACAGTAGCCATTAGCTGCAGAAAAACAGTAGACACCACATTGTGAGAATCAGTGTTTCTTTAAGCCTGCGATCAAATGTCAGGATTAAATAATTATTAAGAGACCAATGGAAAATAGTGTAACACTAACCTTCGGCGGGGGGTCTGTGTCAACGTTGTTTTGATTTCTTGTGGCGCTCGAATAACCACCCAATACTGATTGTGTCTCGCAAGATTTTCAAGTGAGACCATAAAAACAATTTGCTTTAACAGCTCTGTCATAAGTCCGAGTTGCTTTGACAGATCTGACCCTCCGTCCTCTGATCTCCCTTTAACAAATAGGACGCAAGTCGCCATCGCACCCCCAGTCACCAGCAGATCAAGAATTCGATTTGAACATTTTTACCACCAATTGAGTACAGAATAGGAACTTGCGCAATAATAACATTAATAATACAACAATAGTTAATATAGTGTTGAACGCAGCGTCATACAGCATTTGCAGCCATAACGCACTAGTGTAGTAAATTGACTCTGAATACTCATTTGGGTTTCAAATCTATCCGCCTGACTTCATTGAAAACACAGGTGCACATACGCCGTCTATATTCTATGCATGCGTTATGAATAAGTAATCTTAATCTTAATCATATTTTACATAAAGCTCTGTGGGGAGAGCCAGTGTGACCCACATAATACAATAATGAAAGTTATTAGGAATTTAACTCTTTACCTGGCTAGTCCACAGGAGAGCATCAATTTAATATCGTGATGAATGAAGATTCATCAACATCGTCTCGGTTTAGTGTCAGTTGACGCTCACTGGGCCGGCGGCGAGCGGTCCACACAAGCTGTGTGAGCGCAGCGCATGCCCAGGCGCTTTGAAAGACGACATTCATTTTCTAATGGTATTTATTTATGGTAATTGACAAACATTGTTTGTGTTAAAACATTACGTAATTTGTTGTTTTTTTCATCCGACTGTTTGTTGTGCCGCTGGGTTAGGATCTCTATGCGTGAAACGGCTGCCATTAACGGGCCCACGCAGCAGATATGGGATAATTTGAGATATGTTCATATTAATTATAAACTATGTCATTGTGTTAAATCCATAAGCCTACTTGACCGATTCATTATTATGCAAGACAGCACAAAAGTAAAATCGGTATCACGTCACCAATGTGCCGGTCACTTGTGGCGCTGAATGGCCGCTACGTGGCAAAGGAACGAAGCAAAGAGCGGTTGAACCACGCAGTCGCAGTTCATGTTATGTGAGCATAATGGCTGAACCAAAGAAAATGAATGAGTACAGTTGCCAATTTCAACCCTTTCGGGCAGTTGACTTTGGATTTGTTGCAAGAGAGGAGGCTATGGAGGGCAGTTATGTCGTTGCATATTGAACCATGGCAAAGCTGGACGCCGGTTCACTGACGGGGAGGATTAACCCTTTCCTATGAGACGAGG
>JAOPHQ010006425.1:17500-28449 GCA_030340625.1 Merluccius polli
TGTCCAGCATTTACATAAAGCCTATATCTATATATACCTTACTAAAATGTCCAGCATGTACAATAAGGCCCATACACCAAGTTTCAGAAATGTTCGTCCATCATGGCGGTTGGTCTTACCATTTGACTTTGACTTGGCAAATGATAGCGCCCCTGTGGATGAAGTGGTACCGAATCTTTTGAGACCTGCTTTGATTCAATTCAATTCAATTTTATTTGTATAGCGCCAATTCATAACAGAAGTTATCTCAGGGCACTTTTCAAACGGAGCAGGTCTAGACCGAACTCCTTATAACATTTACAGAGACCCAACAGTACCACCGTGAGCAAGCACTTTACTGGGATACGTATTTTTGAAAACTTTTGACCAGTCACAAGCTGAAGTATGGGCGGTCAAAATTAAAAAAAAAAAAGATAATACCTAAACCCTGGAATAACAATATGTATCCACAGTTTCACTGTGAATACCTAAGTAGTAGTACCTAGTAGTAGTAATCGTCGGATTATCAATGCCATTATTATGATTGTCGCCGCCAGGTAAATATTCATGGGGCTCTTGTGTTGACCCACTGAATGAACTCACCATTACAACCCACATCACATCCACACACCCAGGATTTGATCACAGTAAGCCTATTATTTATTTTCTCTCCATCCAATCCGCAGGCATCAGGCCAGCGAGGCCGGCGAGGCCAGCGAGGCGCTCACTGCTCTCATGGAGAAATATATATATATATATGTATGCGAATATTTTGAAAGCATTGTTCTTTAAGTTTTCCTTTAGAGAAAAAACAGCAACGAGAACAGGCAGGAAAGCACAGGAATGGGCTGCGCTGAACGCGGACTGTATCCACCGCCCAGCGAGCGTTTACAACAAAGGTGGCCGCCAGTTGAATAGCGGCCCAGTGGGGGGGAAAAAACCTAAACGGGGGGGGGGGGGGGGGGGGGGGGCGACCGGAGAGACGGCTCAGAGCTGGGTGCCTACGCGGGCTGATAGCTGATCAGGGACAAAACCCCATCCTGCAGCCCACTTACTGCTGACACCTCCACGCCGCACCCCCCCCCCCCCACACACACACATCGCCAACCCCACCACCGTAACGGCGAGGCAGTCAGGAGGACTGATCTCAGGGTAACCTGGGGGAGAAGCTCTGTTACACCCCCCAGCCCAGTTAGCGCTGACACCACGGAAAAAGCCCTTCCTGCTCTGCTCTACGCCGCCTCCCCACCCCCCACCTCCGCCGCCGCCGCCGCCGCCGCCTTAACCGTACATATTCCCACTCTCTTTGACGCTGATGTCCTCTGACAGAAACTCCAGTTGGGACCGTCCCGCGGGGCCGTTAGCCTTCCCGGATCCTCCCCTCCGGCCCGGGAATGCAATAATGTAAGAGAGTTGGGCGGCGGGTGGCGGCGGTGAGGGGGGGGGGGGGGGGTTTCCTGTTGGTGGGGGCGAATGAAATGTAACCCTCGTCACCGAGTTATCTGCCAATGATCTGGTAACACAAGGACCCCCCCCCCCCCCCCCCCCCCCCCGGGAAATGTGCCGGTGCCGTGCAGAGGAGGAGCAGAGGGTGGAGGCCTAGCCTATGGGATATCCTACCCATCCTCTTGTCAGGTTCAGTGGTGTGTGTATGTGTGTGTGTGTGTGTGTGTGTCTGCAGTGGTCCAGGGGTGTGTGTGCCGTGCATGATAAAGAGCAAGGGATGGTGGGATGGTGGGGGGGGGGGGGGGGGGGTTGTCCAAGTGGCAGGCCCAGCTGCCGGTGCAGCGCTGTGGGCTATGCAGCAAGCGCCATAGGCCAGGAGCTGAATAAGTGATTTGCATTGGTAGTAAGAAAAACTGCGATGCAAATCCGCTGGTTAGGCACACAAACAGACAGCCGCACGCGCGGGAGGGCGAGCGCAAACACAGGTGAGTGGCGTCGACCGACGCGCACTCGAGCAAAAAGCAATCCCGCTGTGCGCGCGCGCGCACACACACACACACACACACACACATTCGCTCGCAGAGAGAAGCAGAAGCAGAGGCGAGTCAATCAAAAACCATTGCATTCTGTCACCCACATGATTATCTGTGCCGGAGCGCCGATGACTACCGACAGCAATTGGATATTGGAGGGAAAATATGCAAAAGAAAACGGGCAAAAGAAGATAATTCACTTTACTACATTCCCCTGCAAGACACTGAAGGAGAGGTGTGCAGCGAAACATATTTTTGTATATATTGGATTTCCTCTTGAAGAACAAGCAGAAATCAGTCCGTGGTGGATTGTAAATTGAGTCCATAGTGGATTGTTCAAAGAAACATATTTATCCAGGAGCCCTGCGTAAAAACAACTCGACAACATCACAAATAACAAAACCCAACCTTCCCCTTCAGCGCTCAGCAAGACGCCGCCCTGAAACAGCGGCGCTGTGGGTGTGTGTGTGTGTGTGTGTGTGTTCGCTCAAAGATCCTGTGTGTGAATGTGAGTTGTGAATTGTATGCACCTGTGTGTGTGTCTTAGTGTGTGTGTGGGTGTGTGTGTGTCTGTGCAGGTATGCACACGTGTGTGTGTGTGTCCATGCGTTCGTAGGTGCACGCGTATATGTGTGTGTGTGTGTGTGCGTGTGTGCGTGTGTGTGTGTGTCTAGCGCCAGCAGCGCACTTGTCTGCGTGTCTTCCTGACTGAGGTAAATCCTATAAGAGCCGAGCCTCAATGCTCAGAGGAGTAAATTAGAGATGGAGGAGAGATTTCAGCCATGTGAAAAAGAGGAGAGAAGAATGGGAGGAGGGGCGGGGGAGGCGGGGGGGCGGGGGGGGGCGGTGGTACTGTGCTGTGAGGGTCGCCGGCCCAACAGCCCTCTGGGTCTCATTCAGCAAACACTCCTGTATGAGTGCACATGGACAGGATGACCTGAGGTTGGCGTGGGTGGGGGGGGGGGGGGAGTAGGGGTGGGGTGGGGGGGAGTAGGGGTGGGGTGGGGGGGGGGGGGTCACTGTTTACAGGGGACAGTAAATGATGAATATATCGTTATATATTGATCATAAAGGAGTTTCTTCTTGTGCTGCTGCAGAATAGTCTATAATTGTGCAAACATTCGGATGGCGAGAGATGCGGATCAATATAATTGACACGGGTTGCGATGTGTGGCTACACTCGATGGGATCATACCAGTTGTACATGAGGCAATACGTAGAGATGTCTACATGCGCCCTGTCGCCCAGAGGCCTCATTTTTTATTTTTTTGGAGATGAAAGATCAAAACCCTTTGAAGGAAACTTCAGGGGTAGAAAAGTTTCGGCGCGCTAGTTGTGTCCTAATGTCGCCGGGCTACGCTTAGATATCTGTCTTTAAGCACAATAGCTGACAGCAGCTTTTTGGTTTTCCGTTGCATGTCAATAGAGGCAGCTATTACACGCACGCACATGCACACACACACACGCACACAGACACACACGCACACAGACACACAACACGCACACGCACACACACTCCAGTGGTGTATTAGTACTGGTGAGTGTACTTTGTTACTGTACTTAAGTATCTTTAGGGCAACTTTGTACTTAAACTGAGTATCACATTTTGGTAACACTTTACAATAAGGTACGCAAAAAAGTGGGTAGTTACTGAGTAACGAATGAGTAACGAATGATGAACGACCAGGGCCCTAACTGGGGCCCTAACGGGGCTCTAACGTTTACCAGTAACTCTTCAGTAGTTACTGATTAACTGTCACTTAGGGCCCCAGTTAGGGCCCAGTTAGGGCCCCTGTTAGGGCCCCAGTTAGGGCCCTGGTTGTTCATCATTCATTACTCAGTAACGAATACAGTAGTCCCCTAGTCTGTTTACCAGTAACTCCTCAGTAGTTACTGAGTAACTGTCACTTAGGGCCCTGTTAGGGCCCCAGTTAGGGCCCCAGTTAGGGCCCTGGTCGTTCATCATTCGTTACTCATTCGTTACTCAGTAACTACCCACGTTTTTGCGTACCTTATTGTAATGTGTTACCCACATTTTTACTACATTTATAAAAAATGATTTTTACTAAGAACGATCGTTTCTCTTTACATTTTTCATCCTGCCACTTGGTGGTGTAAAGTGCATGTTTTTGAGAACTTAAGCACATAACACATTCAGTTTTTCTTTTGGTGGGTGACATGCTTTTTTACTAGAGGACTTATTATATTGTTGTTCTTTAGTAAAAATGTAATATGTTTTAATACTTTTACCACCACTGTATTTTAAATATTTTGTTCTCATTTTTCATCTTCCTTTCTTCCTAAATGAATGCAAGCGAATTAGGAAATGGTGCTAATTAATCTGCCCCTAAAATAGAAATGTCATATAAAATTGCAGTGACAGACATTTCATTGTGAAAACAAACTGAAACTTAAACTCTAGGAAGGTGTCTCTCCTTATACTCAAGTATGATTTTCAGCTACTCTGTACACCACTGACACACACACACACACACACACACACAAACACGTTCATTAACACAGACACACGCAGGCACACACACACACTCACACATACACAAACTTCAACACAGACACACACTCACATACACATCACAGACATCACACACACACATAACTGCACCAACAAGACAAGGCAAACAGACACACACGCACACACACACACACACACACACACACACGGACACACGCACGCACACACACACACACACACACACACACACACATACACACACACATTACCACCCACAAATGCCACACATGTGCACACTTGAATTCCCTTGTAAAGAGAGAGAGAGGAAGTTAATCAAGGGAGTAGTCATGCAATTAAGTGATAGTGAATGTTACAGCGGCCTATCTGGGATCCGCTTGGATTGCTTTATGCTTGAACTCCACTCTCCGCCTCGCTCTGCTCATTCCCCAGCTCAGATGTTCATTCAAAATTCAACAGTACAAAGAAAGAAAAAAAAATGCCATTTTTACTCTTGCGTTACTGCGTTATTATGAATCTCAGGTTGTTTCGCCAGACTCAGACTTTAATCAAGTCATTCCGTAACGATTGTACGGTGATAATGATGATAATTCCTCCCGAAGAAATGCGGAAATTGGAGATAAAATCCATAAAAAATCCTTAAAAATACATTCGGAGGTCTTACTTCCTTCATGAATAATTCCTGGCGGCGGTAGATTGGAGGTGTGGAGGAGCAGAAGCGCGCTGCGGCGAGGAGGGAGAAGAGGAGGCAAGGAGGGGACAAGGAGTTTAGGAGGGGAAGGTTATCTCGGTTGATCGGGAGCGTGGCCTCCGCATATGATTATATGTTTATCTGTGACATCAACATAATCCTCTGCATATGATTATATGTTTATCTGTGACATCGACATAATCCTCAAAGGGTATTACCCTGTAGTGGGCTACCTGTGGCTAAGCATCATGGAGGCTTTAAGACCTGCACCTGACCCCCCCCCCCCTGCCTATCCTATCCTCCTGCAGCCCCACCCCCTCCTGTGTTTTCTATCAGTCTGGTATGTCGCATGGTTTATTCATCACACACACACACACACACACACCTGTAGGACGCTGGTAAACGTCTCGGGCTTTGGGCCAGAACAACACTTCAGTCATCTCAGCACGACAACCAGCTGCTGCTGCGGTTTTTGGAAAATAACAACGTGGTCCATGCGATGAAAGCAAATACACACATATATAATGATGAGGCACACGCACACACACTGGCACACAAACACGCGCGCATTCAAAGCAACATAAACACGCACTCTAGAAAGACACTAGAAAGGGCGTGCAAACTCGACTAGTTGGTGGTCTCCAATCGGTGGGGATAGAGATGACTGTAACAGCCCTCCCTGTGTGTGTGTGTGTGTGTGTGTGTGTGTGTGTGTCTCTCACTCTCACTCTCTCCCCATCCTTGATCAGACTCAGCGAATGGCTTTGATCAGTCGCCATGGGGATGAAGAAAAGAAGTAATAGCAGGAAGTTTAAGAGCAGTGGACAGACACGGCCGTGTGGAGTAGACACACTCCTGCAATATAGTTTTGCCGCGTTGCAGCTTGGAGTAAAAAATTAAAAGAATGAACGTCGAGCCAAAGCCTTTTATTTTAACAGATCTGGGTGAACATTATTGCTTTTTTTTACTGCATGAAACAAACGCTTTTAGCAATAATAATGATTATCATTATCTGCTGAGGGACATACTTGATGCAAATTGGTTCTAAAATGTCAGTGGCTGAACGGTGTCCCGCTTTACGGGGTTTTCATGGTGATTTTCAAAATGTAAAAAGCACAGCTAACACATCTTGCAAGTTTGGCATTCCCAGACGGGGTTGAGGTAATTTGACGTTTATATTAAGTGGTCTAGCAAGAACGAGAGGGGTCTGAAGATAGATCAGACAAAGATGAAGTGCTCGCAAACCTACCAGTATTATGCAACTGGTAGGGCAACCTGGTGAGATGGGGAGGAGGAAAACCGCAGGTCCCCAGATCCTCCAGGCACGTGACGAAGAGGGGGGGCGGGAACAGCATCGCCGATGTACCAGAGGAGAAAAAGGCACCGGAGGGAGAGCGAAGACACTCGGGACACAAGACAATCTGCGCATTACACCCACGCAGGAGATGCCCGAAAAGAGCCAGTGAACCGGCCTGCCGCCGCAGCAGCAGCACAGAAGGCATGGGAGATGTTTGATCACGACACGGACCAGGTGCCGAAAGCAGCCATTGCAGGAGACGTGGGGAAGAAGCTCAGGGCCATGTCTTTAATCATCTGGAGCATAGGGACTGATCGCTTCGGGAAGAAGGTGCTGAAAGCTCAGATCCAACACCCAGCCAAAGGAAAACAGATGCCCGAACGAGATAGCAATCCTAAGAGGTGATCTGCGGAGGATAAAGGAGGCTTTTTGTGAAGCGACAGAGGTTGCAGAAACCAGCACTCACCGAAATCTGAGCCAACCCGAGGGAGCGTATTCTGGCAAGGAGGCTGACTTTCATTTTTGACAACGACTATATGGACACTTAAGTTCAGAAGTCTGTCTGCAGCACACCAGTGTAATCTCTAAGATCATTGCGGATGTGAAGAGGAACCATGGCGACCTGACAGTATTGTGGCTCGACCTAACCAATGCCTGCTATGGTACGATACCCCGCAAGCTAGTGGAAACAACACTGAAGACCTACCTGTCCCTGAGCGATTACAGAAGCGCTTGAAGTGCTAATTCGACAAGTTCATATTGTGTTTTACCTGCGGGAACGTCATCACTGACTGGCGGTGTCTGGAGGTGGGTATTGTCACTGGGTGCACAGTCTTGGTGATCCTGATTTCCGCAGCGATTAACCATCTCGTCAAATCGGCAGAGGAGTTACGTCGGGGTGCAGAAATGGCAAGCGGCATCCAACAGGCGCCCATCAGGGCATTCATGGACAACCTCACCATCACAGCCAAATCAGTACCTGAAGAGAGACGGATTTTGGAGGACTTGGTCGAGCTCACCAAGGATGGAGTTCAAACCTGCAAAATCCAGAAGCCTGCTACTGAGGAGGGGGTGTGTCCAGGATCATCTCGACGGTCCAAGAGAAACTTGGAGTAAAGAGCTTGGGTAAGTGGTACAGGGCGGACCTCAATGACATCCATGCACTCATGCAGAGTGTGAAGGAGATGCTTATTCAAGCCGAAAACTGGATGACATCTCTGGAGAAGAGCGGCCCACCCGGTAAGTATAAGGCCTTGGGATACCAACATGGGGGTGCTTCCCAGACTACTCTGGCCACTGCTCGTTTACGAGGTACCCGTCTCCACTGTCGAGGGGCTCGAGAGGAAGATGAACACCTACCTGAGGAGATGGCTGGGCGAACCCGTTAAACTTCTGCTCCATTGGCCTGTACAGCACAGGCAGCGAGCTGCAGCTGCCGGCAGCATCCGTGTTCGAGGAGCACAAGGCAACGAAAACACGCCAGGCCACGATGCTGCGAGACGGTCAAGATGCAAGACCACGCAAGGCAGACATTGAGGTAAGAACAGGTCGCCGGCGGTCAGCACTGAGGGAGGCAGAGGAATCGTCTGCAGCATGCCGACATCGTCGGGTCGTTTGAGCCCAGGGCAGGTTAGGCCCGGGTCGCTCCACCAGGGTAAACCGGGTCAAGGCCAACCCGAAGGAGAGGCGAGTCGAATGGTGCAGAGGGAGGTCCGCAGAGCGGGAGGAGGAAAGGCGACGTATTCAAGGCTTGTAGCCACGAACATGAGCAGGGCAGCCGGACAAGGTGGGAGAGCGTGCGAGAAAGGGCGCTGACCCGGCAGGACGTTGTCTGGAGCATGGAAGGACGCCGGAAACACAGCACTTGTAAACGCTGTCTGAGGGCGAAAGGAGAGGACTGTCTGGTGGCGCCTATTTATTTCTAATGAGCAACGCCCAATGGGGAAACAACAACAACAACAACCACGTCATCGCGCACTCGGACCAATGGTGTAACTCTATCACTCACTCACTCACTCACTCACTCGGTGACAGAGCACTGTGGATATAGGGCCGTCCTGCCGGTCCAGCCAAAAATTGATTGTTGTTGGAAAAATAATCCCAAAAATATTTGAATATGTATTTTTCTGATTTGATTTGTTGTTTCAGAAAAAAAGCCAGCTATACTGTGGTGAAGTCTTTTTCATCGTCTTTCTGTTTACTGAAACATTTTTTTGGCGACAGTTACTCATGTTCCATGGTGAGACACCCAAAAACGAGACCAGAAACATTTGAATCATCTCCGAATCTAGCCAGGGGGTAAACATTGCTTGGATGACGTGCGGTAGCTCATGAGGAGAATCACCGAAATAGCGGCAAAGTGAAACGGCAAACGTTCCAACACCATAACCAGATAAAGATGATTTTTATTAGCATGTTTGTTAACATTTATCAACATAACAAACTTTTAGTCTGGTATGTCGCATGGTTTATTTATCACACACATGCACACATGCACACACAAACACACACACACACACCTGTAGGACGCTGGTAAACGTCTCGGGCACACACACACACACACGCAGAAACATAAACACACAATTTGCATCCTTTCCATTTCTCTGCTCAAGAAAGAGAATGGTTGTGGGTTTGTGGGTTGTGTGAGTTAGAAAGAGCGTGTGCGTCTACAAACCCGACGAGTTGGTGGTCTCTTTCCAGAGCACAAGTTTGTTCAGCGAGCGACTCCTGCAGAGATAGAGACGACATCAATGTTCTGTAACCACAGCCCTCCCTGTGTGTGTGTGTGTGTCTCTCTCTTTTTCTCTCTCTCTCTCTCTCTCTCTCTCTGTCTCTCTCTCTCTATCCTTGATCCGACTCAACGAATGGCTTTGATCATGGGGATGGATGGAGAAGAACCAGGAAGTTAAAGAGCAGCGGACGGACGCGGCCGTGTGGAGCATACACACTCCTGCATCCCCGTTTTGCCGCGTCGCTTGGATTACAAAAAATAAAAAGAATGAGCAGCGGGCCAAAGCCTTTTATTTGAACAGATCAGAGTGAACATTATTGCTTATTTTTTTACTGTATGAAAAAAAATGCTTTTAGCAATAATGATTATCATTATCTGCTGAGGGACATACTTGATGCAAATTGGTTCTAAAATGTCAGTGGCTGAACGGTGTCCCGCTTTACGGGGTTTTCATGGTGATCAAAATGAGAAAAGCACAGCTAACACGTCTTGCAAGTTTGGCAATCCCAGACAGTGTTTGACACTTATAATAACTGTTCTACGATGTTGGCCATCATCAACGATACAACAAAAATAATTGCAGAAAACAATTTGAATATGTATTTTTCAGTTTTTATTTATTCAGATTTGATTTATTAAGTCTTTTTCGGCGACAGTTACTCAAGTTCCATGGTGGTGAGACACCCAAAAACCAGGCCAGAAACATTTTAATCATCTCCGAATCTAGCCAGGAGGTAAACATTGCTTGGATGACGTGCGGTAGCTCATGAGGAGAATCATCAAAATAACGGCAAAAGTGAAACAGCAAACGTCCCACCAAAAGATGATTGTTAGTAGCATGTATTTTTAACATTTATCAACATAACAAACTGTAAACCGAATGTAGTTCTGCCAAAGTTGCATGGAGTTAAGAGGTAATGATCCGCATCAGCTGTACTGTCTGTGCTGAGCAGAAGGAAACGGGAGCGGGAGATAAGCGACGCTGAGGAGATCATAGATCACACAGACGAGTGAAACCTGCTTTCAGCCCACGCACACGCAACTTCAAACCTATGATGACTCGGTGTCAGAGAGATGTAAAAGAAAATATGTACGGCTAAAGTTATTACATGTGTGGGTGGGATGTGTGTGTGTGTGTGCGTGCGTGTGTGAGCGTGTGTTTATTTGTGTGTGTGTGTGTGTGTGTGTATTGAGGTGTGTGTGTGTGTGAGTTTTGAGGTGTATGTGTGTTCATATGTGTGTGTGTGTGTGTGTGTGAGTATTAAGGTGTGTGTGTGTGTGTGTATGTGTGAGCGTGTGTTTCGTTGCATGTGTGTGTGTGTGTGTGTGTGTGTGAGTATGTGTGTGTGTGTGAGTATTGAGTTGTGTGTGTGTTCATATGTGTGTGAGTATTGAGGTGTGTGTGTGAGCGTGTGTTTATTTGCATGTGTGTGTGTGTATTGAGGTGTGTGTGTGTTCATATGTGTGTGTGAGTATTGAGGTGTGTGTGTGTGTGTGTATTGAGGTGTGTGTGTGTGTGTGTTCATATGTGTGTGAGTATTGAGGTGTGTGTGAGTGTGTTTATTTGCATGTGTGTGTGTGTGTGTGTATTGAGGTGTGTGTGTGGGTGTGTTCATATGTGTGTGTGAGTATTGAGGTGTGTGTGTTTGTGAGGGGGGGGGGGGGGGGGTTTCCGGGGGTGCAGGTGCCCTGAGACGGAAAGAAAGTGTGAATCCACAGCATATTGGATTTCCTGACCCGGCCGGTGGAGGGCGTGAGGATGGATTGGCCACAACGGACTC
>JAOPHQ010006426.1:0-5000 GCA_030340625.1 Merluccius polli
CCTCGCTTGGCCGGCGAGTCTGCAGACGCAGATCGTGCCGAGCAGCCAGCGGTGTGATTGGTTGAGCCTCGTTCCTTCCAGTCCCTTCCTCCACGCTTTGTCTCGTTCTTTTAAAGCATTATATGGCGGGCCAGGTCAGCTGGAATGTATGCTATGAAATGCTGCTTTGTGTGTGTGTGTGTGTGTGTGTACATGTGTGTGTGAATTAATGTGTGTGTCTATGTGTGTGTGTGTGTGTGTGTGTGTGTGTGAATTAATGTGTGTGTGTGTGTGTGTGTGTGGTGTGTGTGTGTGTGTGAGTGTGTGTGTGAATTAATGTGTGTGTGTGTGTGTGTGTGTGTGTGTGTGTGTGTGTGTGTGTGTGTGCGTGAGTGTGTGTGACTGTTGAGTTGGCCGAATTTCGTGTGTGTGTGTACATGTGTGTGTGAATGAATGTGTGTGTGTGTGTGTGTGTGTGAATGAATGTGTGTGTGTGTGTGTGTGTGTGTGTGTGTGTGTGTGAATTAATGTGTGTGTGTGTGTGTGTGTGTGTGACGTTTGAGTTGGCCGAATTTCGTGTGTGTGTACATGTGTGTGTGAATAAATGTGTGTGTGTGTGTGTGTGTGTGTGTGTGCATCATAGATTGACATCAGTCAGTCAGTCTAAAATATCTAAATATCAAACATAACTGACTCATAACTTAGAAAAAAAAATAAAGTTGAGGTAAATATCTGTTATAATATTGTATATAATATATTAATAACCTAGAGCTGTATGTGCTGGCCTTCATCTCTCTAGTTTCCAGCCCACATGAGGCCCAGTCCGTTCAGCCAGCTCATACAACCGGACCCAGACCGGACCCAGACCGGACCCAGACCGGACCCAGACCGGACCCAGACCGGACCCAGACCGGACCCAGACCAGCTGCTTGGTACACACACAGAGAATCAGAGAGGCAGCAGCAAGATAAACAGAGAGAGAGGAAGAAAGTGAAACACAGAAAACAGCGCTGATGCGTCCGCCAGCTCCCACACTAAGAGCATAAAGCCAGAGAGTGGGATGAGCTGAGTTAGCTCGTGTGTTAGCACGCGTGTTAGCGGTGTTAGCGTGCGTCCCCTATGTAAAGTGCTGCTAGTGCTGCAGGCTAACGGCTCCCACTAGAAACGCATGAACAAAGTGAATAGTGATGAAAACCATTAGGCTGCTGCTAATGTACAGACAATAGCTGAATGAGCGAGGATATAAGGATATATACTAGGATATACTATAAGGATATATACTAGGATATACTATAAGGATATATACTAGGATATACTATAAGATATATACTAGGATATACTATAAGATATATACTAGGATATACTATAAGGATATATACTAGGATATACTATAAGGATATATACTAGGATATACTATAAGGATATATACTAGGATATACTATAAGGATATATACTAGGATATACTATAAGGATATATACTAGGATATACTATAAGGATATATACTAGGATATACTATAAGGATATATACTAGGATATACTATAAGGATGTATACTAGGATATACTATAAGGACGTATACTAGGATATACTATAAGGATGTATACTAGGATATACTATAAGGATGTATACTAGGATATACTATAAGGATGTATACTAGGATATACTATAAGAATACATACTAGGATATACTATAAGGATATATACTAGGATATACTATAAGGATATACTGTATGTGTCTACCTGCCCTGATGTCTACCTGCCCAGGCGTCTACCTGCCCAGGCGTCTACCTGCCCAGGCGTCTACCTGCCCAGGTGTCTACCTGCCCAGGTGTCTACCTGCCCAGGTGTCTACCTGCCCTGGTGTCTACCTGCCCAGGTGTCTACCTGCCCAGGAGACTGGGCTTTCAAGCGAAGCAGCACTCCTTTCTATAGAGCCATCGTTTGGTCAATATTTCTAGTAATAGCTTGCCCTAAACAATAGCCTAACTAAAGCTATATATATACAGTATATATATATATATATATATATATATATATATATATATATATATATATATATATATATATATATATAATCAGGTTGAATATGGTTAAGTCAGTCAAGTGGATGTGAATTCACAGCCGTTCATCCAGCAGGCCGGACGCCCAAAAGCTGAAGATGACATTAAAATAAGACAGTCTATGTTTTACTAACACACACATACACACACAAATGTCAGGACACATAAAAAATGCACTTAATTATTATAGAGTTGCATTGTAAAAGCTGTTGATCTGTGTTTTTGATTCATAAAGTATGTGGCCAAGTGACAGTTAAATAATAATAATACAGAGTAAATACTGTAGGTACATATTCTGCAGATGCACATGAAATCTGTACAGGCTTAAGACAAACTTTCTTTTCATATTCATATGCATTTTCATTTAATTGGTATTTTATTCTACTACTACAACTGGGAATGATTTCAAACTCGGTCACTTCTCCGTTAGTCCAAACATATTCTGATGTACTGTATTCGCTGCATAAAAAAAGGATAAGACGCTGAGTGCGCAGTTTGACCACCAAGGGGCGTCAGAGACCACCACTGAGACAGACACACACACACACACACACACACACACACACACACACACACACACACACACACACACACACACACACACACACACACACACACACACACACACACACACACACACACACACACACACACACAGTTTCATGTATTTTTGTTGCCCCCATCTCCCTTACTTCCTCGTGTAACGTTAGCCTCTAGACTGTTGGCCAGACCTTTGAAAATAATATTGGTCAAACATAATTATTAATTACTTCCTGTTCTCAAATATTATGTCTGATACATAAAATACAAACAGATTAAGAGAGGAAGTGTTTCTCCTTATTCTTCCTTAATCTATTCTTTCTTTCCCTTTCCTCCTCCTCCGTTGGTTCCTCTATACTGTATCACCGTTTCTCCCTTTCTCCCTTTCCTCCTGCCCTCTCTCTGATTGGCCGGTTGCCCTCTCTCTGATTGGCCGGTTTTACGGCCATCTGGCGCTGGACTCAACGTCCAGAGTCGAAGCTCCGTCCATTCCTGGCAGCGTCCCGCGACTGCACTCAGCCTAAATGACATCTCTCCTCCTCCTGAACCTCCTCTCTCCTCCTGGCTACAGGAACCTCCTCTCTCCTCCTCCTGGCTACAGGAACCTCCTCTCTCCTCCTCCTGGCTAAATGAACCTCCTCTCTCCTCCTCCTGGCTAAGATGAACCTCCTCTCTCCTCCTCCTGGCTACATGAACCTCCTCTCTCCTCCTCCTGGCTAAATGAACCTCCTCTCTCCTCCTGGCTAGATGAACCTCCTCTCTCCTCCTGCTAGATGAACCTCCTCTCTCCTCCTGGCTAGATGAACCTCCTCTCTCCTCCTGGCTAGATGAACCTCCTCTCTCCTCCTGCTAGATGAACCTCCTCTCTCCTCCTGGCTAGATGAACCTCCTCTCTCCTCCTCCTGGCTAGATGAACCTCCTCTCTCCTCCTGGCTAAATGAACCTCCTCTCTCCTCCTCCTGGCTAAATGAACCTCCTCTCTCCTCCTGGCTAGATGAACCTCCTCTCTCCTCCTGGCTAGATGAACCTCCTCTCTCCTCCTGGCTAAATGAACCTCCTCTCTCCTCCTGGCTAGATGAACCTCCTCTCTCCTCCTGGCTAGATGAACCTCCTCTCTCCTCCTGGCTAGATGAACCTCCTCTCTCCCTCCTCCTGGCTAAATGAACCTCCTCTCTCCTCCTGGCTAAATGAACCTCCTCTCTCCTCCTGGCTAAATGAACCTCCTCTCTCCTCCTGGCTAGATGGGGGGGGGGGGGTTCGTTAGACAAACGGTCAAAGTCCTCAGTGGGCTCACTTTAACTGATTGCTCAGGACCAGAACCGATCCATTCAGCAGCATGCACAACAGACTGCAGTGTGTGTGTGTGTGTGAGTGTGTGTGCTTGTGTGTGAGTGTGTTTGTGTGTGAGTGTGTTTGTGTGTGAGTGTGTGTTTGTGTGTGTGAGTGTGTGTGTACTTGTGTGTGTGTGTCTGTGTGTGTGTTTGTGAGGGTGTGTGTGTGTGTGTGTGTGTGTGTGTGTGTGTTTGTGTGTGTGTGTGTGAGTGTGTGTTTGTGTGTGTGTGTGAGTGTGTGTGTGTGCTTGTGTGTGAGTGTGTGTGTGTGTGTGTGAGTGTGTGCGCTTGTGTGTGCAAGGCTGCAAGACAGGGTTGGGAGATATCCATTTTTAAGATCCGTTAAAACTAGGGCTGTCAAACGATTAAACATTTTAATCTAATTAATCACAAGGTATCTTGAATTAATTTCGATTAATCACAATCCTAAATATGACATAAAAAATTCACATTTTCTGTGTACTGTTCTCAGAACAGAAAGATAAATGATAAGAAGCGGATATTTCATTTGGTTTTTAATAACGACAAATCCAGAAAAAATAATTTAATTCTAAACAATTTTGGCAACAACTGAACTTTCACACAATTACATGTTTACATGTTTACAAACTAACGTGTTGACATGTTCTGACTGTAAAGCGGTTATATTTGCGGGCAAACAGAGGCTGCAATTATTAGTTGTATCCTGGAACGGTCCGTCCAGACGGCCGACCGGTTCCTCGGTTCCTCCGTCTCGCTCTGTCAGCGACGCTGTTTACACCACGAGGAACGAACGCGGCGCCGGGGGTTGCATTGTGGGTAAAACAGGGCGGGAATGCGTTAAAAAAAATGATCGCCGTTAATTCCAGAAATTAATCATCTGGCGTTAACGTGTTAATTTTGACAGCCCTAGTTAAAACCGTTCCCCAAAACGTTGTGTTTACGGTTTAACGGTCAAACAAGCGCATATTTAAGCGCATCTCGTTCATCTTGTTCTCTCAGCGATGGCCGACCAAACACTGAGCTGAACTCCACCGAAAACGAACATCGTAGTTCAACATTTACTGGTAACTCAGCGGCATGGAGTGAAAACTGCAAAATACAAATAAAG
>JAOPHQ010006426.1:12500-17500 GCA_030340625.1 Merluccius polli
GCATTTGGACACTACAGCGGCTGCTTCACTACAGTAGTTTTCTTTCATTTTGTCTTATATATATATATATATATATATATATATATATATATAAAAATATATAAATATATAAATATAAATAACTATAGGCCATATACTAAATATCTGAACATAATGTGAATTATTGTACAAGGAGCCAAAGGAGTGGTAAGATAATATTCAGGTGTCTTCACCAGATGGATAACCCAGTAACTCCTGAACATGCTGTCCTTATATCCTCATCAAAATGTAATTAAAAATGTCTCAATGTTGTTATTGTTGTTATTGTTGTTGTTATTGTTGTTGTTGTTGCATTACTTTGGGAGTAACTTACAAGCTAAATTAAAATGGACTGAAGTCCATCGTCTCCCCTGCTGGCCAACCAGACAGAGACACAGTAGACAAGTGTCCGGCTATACAGACGACGGCGTCTCCATGGCAACGCATCAAGCTCTATGGGTCTCGACACTGTACCGGGGCTCATCTCCATGGCAACAGTATCAGCGATATTAAACGCACCTGCCGCGCGTCAGACCTCACAACACGTCTGCTGCGTCTCTCCGCCTCGCCGGCGGTCTACCTGGCCGGCGCTCGGTCACGCAATCCATTATTCTGCACACGCTAATAAACACGGAGACACGTATGCACATACATGTATGTAGTATGTACCCCCTGCCCCCCCCCCCCCCCCCCCCCCCCTCCCGCCGCCACCCCACCCTCAGGATTACCACCATGGGTGTCATTATGCTATGAGTGTTACATGTATGTTACATGTATGTTACATATGGTCTAGACTAGGATTACCACCATGAACTTATACTATATATATATATATATATATATATATATATATATATAGTATAATATATATTATATTATATTTGTTTTAAGTGGACACACACACACACACACACTCACCCACCACATATTTGCAAAAAAACGATGTTTACATATAGGATTACAATGCTGAACGCATATTGGCCTGTGAACACACACACACACACACACACACACACACACACACACACACACACACACACACACACACACACACACACACACACACACACCACACACACACACACACACACACACACACACAGCAGCAGGCGGTGCAGGCGGGCGGCGGCGGCGGCGGCGGCGGCGGAGGTGCGTTGTCTACCTGTCCCGCGGCGATGCAGTCGGCGAAGGCGCTCCTCCGGGAGAAGAAGGTGAGGAGCTGCTGCCAGCGCGACGACAGGGAGGAGGTGGAGGAGGAGGCGGCCGGCGAGGAGGTGGAGGTGGAGGTGGCGGTGGCGGTGGTGGCGGTGCTGGAGGGCGAGGGAGCGGCGTGAGGAGGCAGGTCCTCGGAGGAGCCCCGCTTGGGCCCCTGCTTCGGCTTGACCCCGGGTCCCGGACCCGGACCCGGACCGCCGCCGCCGCCGGACCGGCCGCTGCGGGGGTACAGGGTGTTGTTGCCGAAGATGTAGTTCATGGTGGTCCTCCTGGTTCCTGTGGGTGGGGTTTAAACGGGATCCTGTTGAGATCAAGCGCCCCTCAACTTCGTTCTTTCTTCTTCCTTCCAGTCCTCCATTTTCTCCGTTTCTCCTCCTCCTCCTCTTTTTTTCTTTCCTTCAATTTCCTCTCTCCTATCTTCTTGGAGAAGGTGTTGCCTATAATGTGGAACTGTGGAAGTTTCTTCTTCTTCTTCTTCTTCTTCTTCACCTGCTGGTTTCTTCTTCACCAACCAACTTCAATCCTCCGTCTTCAGGTCCTTCGCATTTCATGTCACTATTTCACACTCCCTCCCTGCTTTCCTCCCTTTTCTCCCCCTTTCTCCGTCTCTGGATTCGTCTCTCTCTCCCTCTCTGAGAACTTCTGCTGCTTTCTCCTTCAACTCCTTCCTCGTTCGGTCTCTTCCTCCTCCTCCTCCTCCTCCTCCTCCTCCTCTCTTCTCAGTGGAGAGCAGTTGGTGGATGGAGAAGGGAAGCGTTGGTGGTGTTGGTGGTGGTGGTGGAGTGGTTTGGTCCAAGTGTGGCTGAGGGGGGGGGGGGGGGGAGGCGGAGACCGGTCTTCACACGTGGTGGAGACTCACTCTGCGTCCGTCTGCCTGTCCGTCTGTTTGGCCATCTAGGCCTGTCCTCACGTCTGTCCGTCCACACGTCCGTCCATCAGCGCCGCCGCCGCCGCCGCCGCCGCCGCCGCCGCCGCGTCGCTCTTCCTCCGTCCGTCTCCTTCAATCCATCGTTCCTTAATTACAGTTCCCTCCTTCCTTTTTTCTTCTTCTTCTTTTTTACCTCAGAGCAAAATCGCAGATCCACATCCCTCAAACCGGTAGCCGGCAAACAAGCACCTCCTGCCTCCTCCGCTCTCCTCCTTTCCTTCCTCCTCCTCTCCTTCCTCCTCTCCTCTCCCTCTGCTCACAGGGTGAAGGGGGAGACAAGGCCAGTCAGCAACATGCTATTGGCGAGTGGTGACTTAGGGTCTCTCTCTCTCCTCTCTCTCCTCTCTCTCCTCTCTCTCCTCTCTAAGTGGTTGTCTGAGGGTGCGGATGCCCTGTCAATCACCAGGCTGGTCCCGCCCCCCGAAGCCGTTTATTCCCCACGCTCACGTTTAAAACATGAGGGGAGGAAGTGACTGAGGGGAGGCTGGCAGGGAAGGTTTGAAGGACAGGAGGAGAAGATGTGAAGGAGCTGCTGGTGGAGGAGGAGGAGGAGGAGGAGGAGGAGGTGGGAGGTGGGGGGGGGGGGGGCTGAGCGATCGTTTCTGTCGTCACCCCTCACCCTCCCTGCCTGCTCTGGTGCTGCTCCCTCCCCCGGTTTCTCTCTCTCTCTCCCTCTCTCTCTCTCCCTGTGCACGAGTCAATTCGCCTCTCTCCTCTTCCTCCCCCTCCTCACCTTGCGCTCTCTCCCTCGTTCAGCAAACTGTCTTTTACATCTTTTAGCGAAGCTGAAATCGGAGACCAGTAACACGCTCTCTCTCTTCCTCTTTCTCCATCTGCCTCCCTCTCCCCCTCTCTCTCTGTCTCTCAGATGTTATTACCAGCACAAAGCCACGCCTCCTCAGAGCCAGCAGCCAATCGCGTGACACCCACCTCCGACACTCACGCACAACACAACACTTTGCAGACACCTGTTGCAAAGAGCGGCAGCAGAATAAAGAGCAAGTGACATAAAAACTCATTGGTGTCAATCTGCATGACAATACAATACAAAGTTAGGTAGGATAGATAGGTGTGTGTGTGTGTGTGTGTGTGTGTGTGTGTGTGTGTGTGTGTGTGTGTGTGTGTGTGTGTGTGTGTGTGTGTGTGTGTGTGTGTATGCATGATGGATGTGAGCATGTGAAAATGAAAAGTGAGTGAGAGAGGCTCACTCCTCCTGAGGCTGTTTGGAGACACTGAAATATTCAGCACTCCCACACACACACTCTCAAGCCGCCGTATTGATCCTCATATTAGACCGGCGCAGAAATATGAAATATGGACGTTTCTATTGGACTTTAGGATTCGTAAGCCACAGTGTACCATGAGCCACACATATATATTTTTAACTTTTTGCTTTGTAAAATTATATCCCAAACAGATATTTCACGATCCACAAATACACATTTTTAACTTGTGCTTTGTAAAATGATATCAACTCCAATATTTCACGATCCATAAATACATATTGTTCACTTGTGGTCTTGTTAAATAATATCTACACTAACATTTACACATTTGTGGATCGCATGGCTGTTGTCTGTTGATTTATGTCCAATATGTCCCACTGCTGATCTGGACAATGTGGATGCGTACGTTTTTATTGGACTTGAAACCCACAGAAAACAATTCAGACAATTCGTATTATTTTGTACTGCGAGCCACACGTCTTACTTCCACACAAATATTTCACGATACGCAAATACACATTTTGTACTTTTTCAAAACATAATTCTACATGTGAACTAGTCTATATTATATATATATAGAGAGAGAGAGAGAGAGAGAGAGAGAGAGAGAGAGAGACAGAGAGAGAGAGAGAGAGAGAGAGAGAGAGAGAGAGAGAGAGAGAGAGAGAGAGAGAGAGAGAGAGAGTTTTGTCCAAGGTGTGCCGCAGCTGATCTGTTAAATAAAAAGGTGTGTAAAATGTGGATGTGTTCATAGGATCCACCTGTAGATGGCGACATGCCAATAAAAGGAGTTGTAACCCACAGAAGACAATTCACATCACACGGTCCACAAATATGTTTTACTTGTGTAAAATTATATCCACACTAACTTTTACACGTGTGGATCGCATGGCTGTTGTGAGTTGCTTCATTTTGTCTGTGGATATTTGTCCAATGTCCCACAGCTGATGTGGACAATGTGGACGCACACACATATTATGAATGCCTTCGACAAAATTCAAATGAGCCATTTTAATCTAGATTAATCTAGATTAAACAAATTAATCTATGCCCATCACTAATATATATATATATATATATATATATATATATATATATATATATATATATATATATACACGGTAGTACAGCAGCTACTGCACCATGTTATGTTGTTAATGATGTTAATGCTTTTCTGGCGTCCACATTACGGACCTTTTTAATTTTACAGATCAGCTGCGGCACACATTGGACAAAACTCAACGAGATCCACAAATGCGTACCGACGAGTTCACATGTAGAATTATGTTCTGAAATCATTTTACAAGAAATGAGTTATAAATGTGTATTTATGGATTGTGAAATAGCCGTATGGATATAATTTTACAATGCACAAATAAAAAAAATATCTGTGGATCATGGTCACATCATGCGATGTGAGTCTTCTGTGGGTTATGAATAATAAAGTATGCACACACACGCACATGCACACACACACACACACCACACACACACTGCAGCAGCAGCAGCGTCAGAATGAGAAACCATCTGTTGCACCGGCTGAGATTAAAGAAGAACAGAAGAGTCAAGCGGGGTGGAGAGAGATTATAAAGTATGCACATGCATTGTGTGTG
>JAOPHQ010006426.1:20000-26578 GCA_030340625.1 Merluccius polli
CTACGCTGTGTTTTTGTTCTTAATTGATTTCCAATAAAATATATTATACATATATTTGCATAAAGTAAGCATATTTTGTCCACTCCCATGTTGAGAAGAGTATTAAAAACTTGAGAAATGCCCTTTACGGCAAATTTTGAACGGATAAAATGTGCGATTAATTTGCAATTAATCGCAATTAACTCATCATGCGATGAATCGCGATTAAATATTTTAGTCGATTGACATATATATATATATATATATATATATATATATATATATATATATATATATATATATATATATACAGTATGTTCAGTACTTTATGTGGACCAGACTGCGCTGCCAGTCAGCAGACAGGAACTTTGAGGAGGAGGAGGAGGAGGAGGAGGAGGAGGAGGAGGAGGAGGAGGAGGGGTGAGTCCATCAGCACCTTGGCTGGAGACCAGGCGGTCCATTAGGTCTGCCCAGGTCCTGGTGAGGGTGGGGACTAAACCGCTGGCTCAGCCCCCTCCCGGTCCAGGATCAGGACTTAGTGCACCACAAGGGGGATAAATAAATCCATCAGCAGCCGTTCATCAAGCCATCCAATCAGCCCACCGCTCAGTCCAACCACACGCATGTCATCAATACGGCTAACAGACGTTTCCATGACGCTGAGAGGAACGACTTTAAGGCTGAACCACTCTGACATAATGTGTGGATATTGATAATAATATCGGTGAAGTCCAACGCACACCGGGTCGGACTGGACCGTTTTATATTCCACTTTTCTGCGGCTGAACTTCATTTCTTTCTCTTGCACTTATATAGGATATGTACGTCTGAAGTATACTGTTTATGTAAGTTTTGTTTTTTTACAGTTTTAGTAATGTCACAGTGCCATTCTTGTCATTTTTACATCTGCTGCCATACAACATCAAAGGACCACAATGGAAATAAGCTTTCGAGCTTTATTGTGTTATCCTGACTCTCTGTTTTTAGTTTAAGTATGTGGTGTGGTATATTTATAACTGAATCATGTATTTATTTTTATGTAAGAACTGAGAAAGTCAAATAAAATCATTCATTCATTCATTCATTCTGCGGACGGTACTTTTGCATATTAGATATTGGATATTGCAGCAGTTACAACATCCACCAGAAGTACCACACATTAACTATTATCATCAATCAGCAATATCCCCACTGAGAGAAATCATTCATTTAGTAAGGGGATAAACAATTATTGCCGCGCTATCCGTCTCCTACAACCACAATCACCCGCCGGTCGCTAACCGGTTCCTCCTGGGGAGTCTTTGATTGCGCCGCTGTATTAAGTTACGCGTTCTGATTGATTGCAAGTTTGTGTTCAGCAGCCGTTTTATTTTTGCCACGTTAATAAAACGCAGGACTTTAATGTGAATTATGCATTCAGATAACAAAATCTCACTAAAAAGTATGCCTGTGTTCATGTACTTTAAGTGTTTCTTTCCAAGTGTTTAAACTTTGCCTAAATAAACAGATGAGCTAAGATTAGCATTTGACTTTAAACTGATATAAAGATAAGATATAGATATATGATAAGCGATGCGTTGACTTAATAAAAAACATTATTTTTAAAGGTAAAATGGATTTAAACACACAAATAACATATAATAATGCTCAGCACTAAGATCGGCATACTGGTATGCTGAGCACATTTCTGGATCAGGCATTTGAGTAGCCAGCGTACGCCGGCAGTCCAGACCCAATCAGAACCCAATCAGGACCCAATCAGGACCCTGGTCCTGATTGGGTCCGCCCCCCCCCCCCCCCCCCCCCCCCGCGGCTCTGACCAGCATGAACACGGCTCCTGGTATCTTTGGGCAGTATAACACTATATATAACACAATACAGATGTTCATATAGTACGTCATTGTGGGTAAAGCAGCAACACTGGAGTAGATTATGGGAACGCTGACAGGTAACACATTGCAAATAACGATAAAGTACAATATTACACATGTTGGAAAAAAATAAAACCTGGACTGGATTTGTAACAGCAGCCATGACAGTGTCTCTCTCTCCTGAGGGTGTGTGGCGATAGCTGGTTTATCCTGGGAGCCGTGATGACTCTGCACCCCCCCCCCCCCCCCCCCCCCAGACCCAGAGTCCAATCAGTCTGACTCAGACCAGGTGAGGCTGTAGACCAGCTACCACCCACACACCCTCCACAGTGTTGTACATGTGTATTAGTCCTTGAAACATTTTAGTTTTCTTATTACTTTATTTTACTGTGTGCGGTGCGGTTATATAATAGTTAATAATAGTTAATAGTAGTTAATAATAGTTAATAGTCAGGTCAGTGCGAAGGTCGACTCCATTATATGGGCTTGGGATCCTGCGATCTTTTCAAATGTAGTTGATGACGCATGCGAACTGTTCTTCCTCTTCTTTGTGTTTATTGGCCTATAATATTATTTCTTTAAGTACTATAAGCACTAATACTGCGGTTGATGCAGTAGTATATATAATATATAATATAACACCAAGTTCACTTCGCTCCTTTAACTCCTTTAACTTATTTTTATCTCGACTAAGTCGTCACACTCCTGGATTAATCACGTCTTTACGTGCCAGAGAAGTTGCAGATGACCTTTGAGTCGTGGCTAACAGACGTCTCAGCGACAGAGAGTCCACATGCGTGATGCGTGGGCGCATACATGTGCACAACACGCACCGCGACAGGAGGCTCGGCGCCGTGACGCGCACATGCGCCGCTCTCGCCAGTTGTCAAGGAAGGCTATTTGCAACGCGGTGTCTGTAATCACAACAACAACGCACACATATATGTAAAATAAAGGTCACCAATCGACACGTATGTGTATGTGTGTGTGTGTGTGTGTGTGTGTGTCCTGCTTGTAACCGATGAATGAATGAACCGAGAGGAGGGGGGGGGGGGGGGGGGGGGGGGACAGCTGCTAACTAAACATGATGATCTTTCACTCTCTGTTTCACTGCCTCTTACTTTCTACGGCACCACTCGCCCCGTCTCTCCTTCCCCAGTCCTAATTATGAGATTAGATTAGATCAGATTAAATGAAATTAGATTTCACTTGATTAGACCCCATGGGCAAATTGCATGCATTAGCCTAATGACTGAGCGCCTCTGTGTGCGTGAATGTGTGTGTGTGTGTAGAGAGAGAGAGAGAGAGAGAGAGAGAGAGAGAGAGAGAGAGAGAGAGAGAGAGAGAGAGAGAGAGAGAGAGAGAGAGAGAGAGAGAGAGAGAGAGAGAGAGAGAGAGAGAGAGAGAGAGAGAGAGAGAGTGTGTGCATGTGTGTGTGTGAGCGAGCAAGTGAGAAAGGCAGTTATTACTATTTCTCTCCCCATCACCGTCAGAGTAAGTTTCAAATGCTTTCATCTGAGACATCTTAATGTCGTTACTTGAATGTCTCATCAATGTACACACTTTTATTACACTGTATAATAAAAAAAACTAAATGTTTTAGGAAGCCGTCTTTTTTAGAGCAACATAGATTTAGAAGAAGACTTTCACAAGCAATATAAAAGCCAAAGGCTTACAAACTATCTGCAGGTTTGATACCACATCCATGTGTAGGGTAGATAGATGGAGAGATAATTTAGCTGTGATAAACAGATTACTGCCCTCTGCTGCCCTCTGCAGTTAATAGGCTGCTACTACAAGTCACTGCTTTCACCAGTTAAATTATGACATTCAAGTGTAAAATAGGAATTATATGCCTCAAGATGTACACACATTTTAAATGCAATTTCTAATTGAACCAAAAATAATCTTTAACGCACGTTTCTCAAACACACAAACATCAAACATCATTCAAATTCATTCTCCATCCCATCACTCAGTCCTCATAATGTATTCAAACAGAAGAGTCGCTCTACGAAAAAGCCAAAAGCCTCCAGAGAAAAGAAAGCGTTGAAACTATTGTGCTTTAAAACACATTTGCTGACCTTCTTCAATCCTGCCTGCGTTATTATAATATATCCATGTATGTCTGTGACAGTTTATAAAGTAGATTGTGCCAGATTTAGGCAACTTGGAGACCATTCAAATGTCGAAAATCAGAGGAAGTTCCCTTTAATTTATTGCAGTTCAGCTAAACACACAAAATCTCCCGTCCATAAAGCTTAGAAATGACCAAACTAGAGATTAAAAAAAGTTGATAGCCTACTTGAGAAAGTTGGTAGTCCAACACATGACTTTACTAAGTTGCAGAGCAACATGTCATAGTGGAACATATGCATTGAAATTCAAAGACAGAAAATGGAAAATCATTCACCAGATAAATATTAACCCGAAATAACTACAAATATGAAAACGATGAATTCAAAATAAGGCAACAAAAGTGGGCGCAAAACATTGTGTGAGGGGTCGCGGCATGCCAGGCGCGAGGGTTACCTGGTAGTAGGCGTGGCTTTGTGAATAGAGAGAGGAGAAAGGCGGGGCTGGAACCTCGTTAAGACCTTGTGGGTTAGGCCACGCCTCCTCCGCGAACCGAACCTCAGGTGAGTCTACCTACGGTGTACAGAGAGAGCTCAGCGTAGTCTCACACACACACACACACACACACAAACGCACAACTCACACTCACGTTCAAAAATACAGTCCAAAAAAGCACAAAGATCATCATGCACAATATTCACTCTCATATCCACAGTTGATGCATATTTGCTTGTGGGATCATTGTAAAAAAAACACGATTCAAGGAGGCGATTAACGCCGAGTAGACAGCTGGGAAAGTCTGGAAATAGTTTGCATTGCATAAGTTGCATTGCTAAAAAAGGAAATGAAGAGCGCAAAGCGATGGCACAACAACAACAAGCGACTCTTAGTGGCGCCGCTGAGCTTCTTTAACCTCCAGCCAAGCAGCACAGCAAACACAGCATGCAGAATACTGAATGTATGGACGCTTGCTGCATTCATACCTGTGAATGTATTACAACAGTTATATAACAATAATATATTATAATAATCAAAGAGTGTAGTTGAACATGTGGGATGAAATGTGAGAATCTGTATTCTGGTCTTCACACATGTGAAGCTTTACACACAATAGGAGTAATGTGAGGGCAACAGAGAAGACATCCCTGAAGGTCTGGGCAGTTTAATCTAACCCACATATAGGGGGGGGGGGGGGTGGAGTGGGGATGTTGTGACAGATTGTGTGTGTGTGTGTGTGTGTGTGTGTGTGTGTGTTGTGTGTGTGTGTGTGTGTGTGTGTGTGTGTGTGTGTGTGTGTGTGTGTGTGTGTGTGTGTGTATGTTGCAGAATGAAAGGGAACAGATTCATGGAGAGGACAGGATGGGATCTCCATATGTCATGGGAGAGTTCGCCAAGTCCAGTGAGAGTCCAGTGCGGTCTTTTACTCTCTGCACACACACACTCACCCACCAAACCACACACACACACACACACACACACACACACACACACACACACACACACCAAACCACACACACACACACTCACCCCACCAAACCACACACACACACACACACACACCAAACCACACACACACACACACACACACACACACTCACCCACCAAACCACACACACACACACACACACACACACACACACACACACACACACACACACACACACACACACACACACACACACACGTTCAAGTGGATGCACTTGAACATCTAGACACGTCTAGCTAAGCGTTTGAGGATCCTCAGAAGACTGTGATGAAGCTCATGTTCAGGTGCAGAGCAGCCAAGCGGGTTTAGACTGGTGACAAACACTAAAGCAGAAATAGAAACGTCTGGTGCACAGCCAATCAGAATCGAGTATTCACCCGGGCCATGGTATAAATAATAATTGTATGGAGTGCTGCATAGATGTCTGATTAAATGATGGACAGACTGAATGAATGACTGAATGAATAAATTATTCCTGAGGCCGAAGCCTTATTCAGCCACAAGGGGGCGCTACATACACATACACTGTCATGTTCCTCCCAGGCTGTTTTAACTTTGGTCAGCTGATGACCAACAATTCAACGTATGTCCAGAAGCTGACTGACTCCATAGCAACACTACAAGTGAAGACGCTGTTGAGGTCCGAGGACTGACAGGAGGATAATTGATAAGTCTGACAGAGCGGTTAGAGGAGCAGCATCCTGGGGAGAACCTGCATCCCAGCATGGAGCATGAAGCCATGCAGCAGCTCAACACACACACACACACACACACACACACACACACACACACACACACACACACACACACACACACACACACACACACACACACACACACACACACACACACACACACACACACACACACACACACACCGCCTGATGTTTGGAGACACATTGTGCAAAAATAATAATATACATGAATACAAACATCTGCACGCACATTAACTCATGCACACAAACACACATCTGACTTTTTTTTTTTGCTCTGTGATATTGCGTGCATGCCTTGCATCCACGCGTTATGCGTGTGCATGCGTGTTTATGTTAGAGATGAGGCCCAAAATGAACGCCTGCTACCGGTCAATGGCGGATATACTGTATGTGGCAGGTTAAAAAACATTCAGGGTTACATATTATTAAAACAAAAAAAGATGTTGGACC
>JAOPHQ010006427.1:0-7500 GCA_030340625.1 Merluccius polli
TTAAAATCGATACATCTGGCAACAGTAAAACCTTTAGTTCAAATTACCCAAATGACTGTAGTCCAAGTCCATTCCCTTGAACTATAAAGACACTGATAATATAAACATCTGACTTGGAGGAAATTCTCTTCCAATAATGCTGCAATGTTGGGTCTGGTTTTGTCGCTCGTACTAGCATCCTTAGCTGTATTAGGATTATCTTTGTACTTCAATTTAGGAGATGCTCTCATCCAAAGTGACTTACAGTCAACAGATACAAGGCCACAAATGAGCAGGTAGGGGTTTGAACGTGGGGATAGAGCCTAAAACCTTTTGTCTGGGAGTCAAATCACTAACCTATTAGCTATACTGTTGTGCCCCCTTTATCGCATATGCTCTGTAGAAATAGAATTAAGAAAATGATGATTGTACATACAGTGAGTAGATGGACAGCGGCGGTAAAGACATCGACCCTTCAAGTGGATTTTTTGTTCCTTTGTTGTTTCCTATCCAGAACTCAATCAGACACAACCTGTCGCTGCACAGCCGCTTCATGCGCATGCAGAACGAGGGAACGGGGAAGAGCTCCTGGTGGATGCTCAACCCGGAAGGCGGGAAGAGCGGCAAGTCGCCTCGACGGAGAGCGGCGTCCATGGACAACAACAGCAAGTTCGCCAAGAGCCGAGGACGCGCCGCCAAGAAAAAGGTACAGCGGTCGTTGTTCTGCTTCCTAACGGAAATGCCGATACCAACAGCGTCTATACAACTTTTACAATATGTCCAAGCATGCACTTTTATCCAAAGCACACTGCTATAGGAATCAGGGTCAAGGTTAGTCGATTTTTGTATTAATTATTAGTGGTGTAGTTGCATCAGTTACATCTACAGAGATGGTACATTCCAACAAAGTGCGTTCTAAGATAAATTGTGTTGACATGCGTGTTTGCATGTGCCTCTGTACGCAGGTGTCGCTACAGGAGCACTCAGATGGAGGCGTGACCAGCCCAGCGCCGCTGTACTCCAAGTGGATGGAGAGCCCGAACCCCCACAGCAACGACGACTTCGACACCTGGAGCACCTTCAGGACCCGGACCAGCTCGGACGCCAGCACCCTGAGTGGACGCCATTCGCCGTTCCTGTCCGAACAGGACGACATGGGCGACGTCGACATCGTCCACATCGGGTACCCCGGAGGATCCGGCGCCAAACTGGCCGCTAGTCCCCTGCCCAGTGTGTCAGAGCTGCCCGGACCCATGAGCCAACGTAGGTCTGAGGGTGTCATGGAGAGTCTTCTGGACAACATGAACCTTTGTCTGTCTCCCTAAAATCCCTCAGCTGGCCCCTGACATCCCCCACCCCACAGCCGGTCCTCTGCTGCAGAAGGGCCCCTACAGCGCCACTGCGGCCATGGCCACCCGGCCGCAGCGAGACTACCTCAAGCACATGCCGTACGGCCAGCAACGGATGACCTCACTGTCCCCGGTTCTCGTGAACGCCGTTCCAGAAGCCCAGCCCGGCTTTGGGTCTTTTGAAAACCATTACAACTGCCACGCCGGCCTCCTCAAGGAGCTGCTGACCTCAAACACCGAACGCGGCAGGGAGCAGACGATGCCCCCTGGGGAGATGGTGGGGAATCTTCCCGGCCACGGAGGCTCCTCGCTGCCGGGTCATGGTGGGTCCTCGCTGCCGGGCCATGGAGGGTCCTCGCTGCCGGGCCATGGAGGCTCCTCGCTGCCGGGCCATGGAGGGTCCTCGCTGCCGGGCCATGGAGGGCTCCTCACTGCCCGGGCCATGGAGGCTCCTCGCTGCCCGGCCATGGAGGCTCCTCATTGCCCGGCCATGGAGGCTCCTCGCTGCCCGGCCATGGAGGCTCCTCGCTGCCCCACTATGGCAGCCACGAGTATCCGGGGGTCCATGAGGGGGTCAAAATGCTACACACGCTAGCGGCTCATCCCG
The DNA here is from genome assembly GCA_030340625.1 of Merluccius polli. NCBI lineage: Eukaryota > Metazoa > Chordata > Actinopteri > Gadiformes > Merlucciidae > Merluccius > Merluccius polli. The sequence continues at coordinate 1,936 of JAOPHQ010006427.1, forward strand.
GGCCGCGGCGACCCACGCCACCTATGGTCCGGCAGGGCCCTTCTCGCTTCCAGGATCTGAATAACTGCAACATGATCCCACTGACTAGCATCAGTCTAACCAGGGCCCCCCCTCGAATGACCAACCCCAGGACCTGCATGCAGATGCCCCCTGGCCGCTCAGGACACGTTGGCGCTATTCCAGCCAACTACGGCGGTAGCAGTGGGGGATATAGGGGACCTGTCCCTGGCCATCTCCGGGGTCAGTACCCCGAGAGGCTGCCCAGTGACCTGGACAACATGGCCTTGGAGATGTTCGTTGACATGGAGTGCGACATGGAGTCTGTACTTCATGAGACCCTTATGGATGGGGACGCACTGGACTTCAACTTTGACCCCACCGGTGGCCCTCAATTGTTTGCTCAGAGGGTGAAGAATAGCTCACACAGCTGGGTGTCAGGCTAGGAACTGTCTCTACATCCAGCAAGGATAGAGCGGGACAAGGTTTTGGATTTAGAAAGGTTGATGTTTCTCAAAATTCAGGTGAAGGTCAATTCAAACTCCCAGATTATATTTAGCCATCACAAAATGATCTGACCTGATTTGGACTCCCAGCAAGGATCCCTCACTCCTTCTAGCAGGTAGAAAGTAAACAGGAAAGTACCAAGCAAGGATCCTTGTGGGATACCATAACAAATATTCTCAGGTCTTGCAGAGATGTTGAACCCGAACCAGTTTAAAATGAATGGAACTATGAGAAGACATTTTCTACTCAGCATTATGTATAAATTGTTACATTTTTACAAATCACTCCACAGAAAAACTGCTGAAACTGAAGTCTATATATGTAATTTTTAACTATGAGGAACTGGAAAGGTGCATTGTATTTCAATGACCACATTTTGTGTTTTGGGTTTATCTTATTTCTTTAACGTTGTATGTCCTAGTGAGCCATATCATTGTCTGAAGTGTAGAGATAAATTGATATATTTGATCATGGGAAAGAGACTGAAATATGACTCATTTGAAAATCAGGAAAATAAATCAAGAAAGTATTAAACACCAGTAGGCTTGTGAGGCAACAATTCATACATAGCATGTACACAAACATGTATATGCTATGTGTGTTATGTATATTTTCATTAATGTATGTTATTTGTTGTCATTTTTGGAGTGTAATGGTATTATAGGGAATAGGGGAACAATTTAGTCACGATGGGTCGACAGTAGGTGACTCATCTTCAACAACGCAGCATTAGAAACTGTGCCAAAATCATTCCAGGAAAATGTTGCAAATCCTCCTGACCCACATACTGTTATATTTAACCCTCACTGCGTCATGTGAAATCAGCTAGTATGTTTTTAACCATTAGCTCTTACAATGAAGGAGTCGGATGTACATGAAAATCAAAGCAAAACAACTGGGTCATACAGGACATACCCTATATGACCTGGACTGTGGAGCAGGACCTATCTGAGATGTGTGACTTGTGAATAATTAATACAAATGCAACATTTTCAAGATGCTTTTACGACTAGTTCTCAACTGACTCAAGTTGAGCTGACAGGAGTTGTGCTGGCAACTCCACAGCCCTGCTACCTACCAAAGAGTTACCTGACAGACTTCAGATCGAGTACAAACTGGTCTAACTCCCTATGCATTACATGTCCCCACAGACATGTGAAGGTGTGTGAAGCCTATACAGCGAGAGTACTTCCTCTGAGTTGTAAATGTAGACATAACCAACTTTAAATGGACAGTTGGTTTGTTACCTGATGTTCAGATTGCTGTACATAAGACACAGCTGCAAGTCATTTTTTATTCCACTTTGATTCTTGATAGTGCTCAATGCGTATAAAGCAGTAAACGCTTTCATACCTCAACATGTATTACCTCTGGAGTGCGTCTTAATTCTCTATAATGCATTAAATGTCATGTTTTCATATTAAATATGCTGTAGATATATTCCGTTATTTCAAGTTTGAACGTTTTATCTTTGTGATTTGAGTGTAGAAATATACTGGAAAATTGCTTTCATGCTTTCCTTTTGATTATTGTTTTTTAAATTTAAATCTCCAATATGTGAAAATTATTTTTGAAATGTTGAAACAAATTTGGAATTGTAATAAAAAAAAGTATATAGCATAACATTGGCTACATTTTCTATTGTAGCATTTTATTAAAAAGTTACATTTCTAATAAATTCAAGCACTTCAATTTTGCAAGATGTTGATATTTCTTAAGTTTTCCTTTTAGACTTTAGGCTATTATTTGAGAGAGTAAATGTTTCTTGTGAATTTTGAAATAAATTAAGTTCCTGTATTCTAAATCACGTTTGTTGACAATAATTTACTTGTGTAACTTGTATCAGTATGACTCATACCCAAAACACACCAGCTATGAAACCGCTCTCCATGCAAACACAATATTAGTAGATTTAGTCTGAGAAATGTGGGTTTAAAGAAGAGCTATGTAACTTGGCGTCTTCTTTAAACCAACATTTCTCAGACCTTCAGGTTGACGATTGGTTGGTCCACACATCCACATGAGTAATACCTCTGGATCTTTTTTTGGACTATGTGTCCGGTTTGGTTAATCTGGTTTCAAAGTGAGTTATGGCAGCCACCATGGAGCGACTATGCGCAGGCAGAAAGGCATGTGGCTCATGTTGGAGATATAGGCATCATAAACAACAACACATGGGCTCCACATGTTTCCTTGGCATGAACCCTGGTCTGCCCTGGTCCTCTATGCAGAGGTCAAGTCAGGACATCCAGTCTGAAAGCAAAGGTTCACAGAGGCTGATTGATTCATTGGCAAATCAAAGTGTATTATTGCAGACATTGTAAATCCCCCGGGATGAAAGTATCTGTTGAATTTCTGAAATCTAATGTAGGTGTTGGCTATATTGTTGGTATATGTTTGCTTTCATCCAATGTGTGTACACACAATCAGTGCATACATTCTCAGTGGCCCAAGGGGGGATTTAGGGGAATTCATGGATCTAGTTTTCTGCGGATCAATCCCAATAACACACACATTGAGTATAGTTTAAGTGTGGGACAGCAAGTGGAAATACATGTTGATATTAACAGGAAGTGAGCTGAAACACACGGAACAATCCAAGCAGGGACTCAGCAGGAAAGAGGAAAGAAAGTCTGGTTGTTGCTTTGAGCATTAAGCTGCCAAGCAAAACACCAACCTCATGTTTGAATGATCCTTTCACAGATTTCGTCTTATCCAATGTTGAAGACGTATGCCTAACATGCATTGTTATGCCATCACCATGCAAATTGCATCAATTGAAATGCAGAGGTGGTGATATTCATGTCATTTCAGCATTTGGATAAAGTGCATTTTGATTTGTAAAAGTCCTAGAGCTTAATTGTTGCTCTTTTTTGTCGTTCGGGGTTTTCCCCCATTTGATAAACGAGATTCAATGTTTTAAGGTCACCTGAGTCAGACACAGATGGAGCTGGAAGTCCTCATCCTGCCATGCAGCAGCAGCAGAGACATTCAGTCTCCAACCTCTGGTACAGAGAAACATCGACCTCTAGTGGTGGATCATCAGAACAGCATGTAATAATGAATGACTATCCCCTCTGCCCAACAGAAATAACGTCCATAATATCACCTATGGCAACCACCATTAATACAAATATAAAAATGGATAACAGTGATTGTATCATACTGTATCAAGTTGTTGATGACAATGATTGTAAACGCAATGGGATTGAAGTCTTTAGATACAAATATTAGGTACAGTAGGCTATTGCTTAATTCCTTATTATTTGATTTTCAATTTCTACATGACATGGAGCGTTTCATGTAGAATGCTACTTGGTTTATTCTCATGTAATGAAGTATATACAATGTACAGAAAAAAAACAACAGAAAACACAACATTATTCTCATAATATTTGTTTTTATTTATAACTATGTTTTTTGCTGAAGTGTTTTATATAACTGGTGGAAATAATGAAATACTAGTAAGTATGTTGGCATCTTTGTGAGACAAACAATAGACAATATGATTCAAAATTAACATGAAGCACAGCTCATAAAATGCAAAATCTCAATTGTGTGAGATAAACAGAAAGTGAAAGACATAAAACCTACAATATTGTGTCAACAGTGAGCCGGTGTACCATGAAGACAGAAAGGACCGTACATTAATACTGGTGCTACATTTTAAGGTCATTCTTCCTGACTACAACTTAGTACGGCAATACGGATACCTGACCTACAGAGCTGTAGTGTTGTTGATGTGAATGATTCAGCAAGCCAAGTAGCATCAGCATTAGCTTAGCATTAGCACCCAGATAGTCGAAATGGATTCACTTAGCTAGAGGAATGTTCTGCGTTTCTTCCTCCATTTTCCTCAGTTAGTGCAGAAAATACTTCAGTGTAATGCTGCTGTCTCCTTTACATTGGCACACATATATAAGCGGAGCAGCTTTGATGGAGTAAAGGGTCCGGTAAACCTCTATGGGGTAGAGGGTAGCCTACAAGCAGGAACATAATCTGAGCGGGACCTGATCTTAAAAATGGATTTTGGTTGATGCCCCTGGATGCCAGTACAATCACACATGAATAAACGTATTCTTTGTCGCTGATACAGTTTAACTAAATACATAATTTGGTTATTCAAATGTATCCGATGAAATTACACATTCCTCATTATTGGAAAGAAGAATAACTATTTGAAATGCAACAAGTTACAATAACAAGGTAGTTGTAATGAGCCAATATTATACATGTAATTTCCCAGTGGCTACTGAGTATTTAGTGAGTAATTTGTGTATAATCTGGGATTAGTAATGTGTCACGATCACAACAAGATAACAACCTGATAATAATACAAAATTGCAAAATAATAATGGTAATTATAATTACAATTCTTTCTTTTACCGATTCATTTCTAACAACGTGAACAAATTGGTCTGCAAAAAAAAGAAGTGAATACAATGTCAGCATGTTCATTTTAGTGGTAAATAAACTGTATGAAATGAAATAAAAAGTGATAGACCTATTCATTAATTCCTGTAGACATTTTTGTAGTTTATACATGAGGTTAGAACAGATATCACAAAATAAAATACCATTACATTTAACAATCTTTTTATATACAGTAGATTATGGCGGCAATTATGATTTTTTTTTCCGTCCAATAATTCCCAAACGGATAAAGAACCAGTCACCACACATGAGTAGTCACACATGAAGAAACTCAACTCAACATTGATGTTATAGGACCCAACACCAACAAAGTGCAGTTGAAAAGTGCAAGAAAAATATTGCCTTATCAATATTTTTTTCTATCCACGACTGTTGCCATTAGCAACCGACTCGCATAACCAGATAGAAGTCCCATCGCTTTGAAGGTTTAAGTCTGAAAGCAGCATTCTTGCCGTTGTTTGACGTTACCATTGCCAAGTCTGTTATGCTATGGTGTTTGCCCTGCGTATGCCCTTGAATACTTTTCAGGAGGGGGAATCGAAGCCCAGAAATGAAACCAATATCCTATTTTCTAACCTGCAGTCAGAATGTGGCCATAGAGATAAAGATATGTTCCCCAGCTTAAAG
>JAOPHQ010006427.1:15000-33331 GCA_030340625.1 Merluccius polli
ATAAAAACAATACAATGTACAATATAACACAACATAACTACAGGGAATGACGTGACGGGATCAGGATACAGAACTGACTTAATGTACGACTAACTATATTTAAATAACATGAGAGCTTATGACAACATGTGTACATTCCAAACATTTATATTGCTATGAAACCTACAATACGTGTATATTGTGTTATACATTACGTGTTTAATGTTTTATACAGATTTGTTTAGAATGGCTTGGTTTGTGATGATGATAAAATGTCTATTGAAATGTTTTCATGCAAGTAAAAGTGGGGCAAAGTAGGATGGCAGTACCTTCAAATGTTTAATGCACTTTGTATTTTTGCAGTTACAGAACTGTGTATGTATTAAACTTACCCATCGATAATTGAAAGATTACCCTTACAATACAAAAAGCAGTATTTCACCGGGGTAAAAAAAGGTAATCTGTGTAAAGTCTGTGTAAGTCATATGGCGAGGTGATGCAAAGGCTGCCGAAAAACCGAATAAATTAAAATACATCTGTGTATTAAAACGACGCTTCTGCACAGTAGGCTGTTTCATGTTTTGCAGCAGTCAGTTCAGACACATTTGTGATTGACTTTAATTGCTTCGCTTCATATGTCATTAACAACTAAAACATCACTTTGTAAAAAAATACACATACACATAGGAGGGCATGACCAAGGACATACATAGGAGGGCATGACCAAGGACATACATAGGAGGGCATGACCTGCCTGGTGGTGCGGTTCCCCTCCATGGCCAGCAGTGGGCGCCACACCAGGTGTTGACTCCGTCATGCCAGTCATTTCAATGGCTTGGCTTCAGTCCACTGTGGTCACACACACACACACACACACACACACATATAAATATATTCACACACACACATATACATATATTCACACACACAGGCCCACAACAACACAGACACACCTAGACAGCGCTGTTACAGGTCTACCATCAGACCAGCTGAACCGGTTCGCCCGGAGTCGCGGTGACGTCACCCAGGTACCATTTTGTCGGCTCAGGTTTCAGGAACAGAGTTATTCACCAGCAGGTGCGGACGGCGATACTCCCTCTCTCCTCGTCTTACGTGCAGGATACTAGATAAATATATACATATATACACAGATATACATATCTACATCCACCTGAGCAGCAACACCTGTTGTTTCCAACACTTTTTGCGGTAAACTGAACGGAGTTGAGTTCGGGTTTCGTCGGGTTTCATCGGGTTTCTTTTGGGGAGAAACCAAAGACTGGACGTTGGACGACATGCTGGTTTCGGTGATCCTGCTCGTTGTTCTGGCGACACCAGGTGAGCAGTACTTTTTATTCAAGTGTGTGTGTGTGTGTGTGTGTGTGTGTGTGTGTGTGTGGCCTGCCATACACCTGTAGACGGTACAGGTGAACATACCTGGCCTGTAGTAGTGGTGGTGAGGAAGAAACCAACACAGAAACCAGCTGGTGGCAATGGTGGCTGTGTGTGTGAGAGTGAGTGTTTGCCAGCAGGTGGTTTCTCCCCAGGAGGCCCCATGGTCCACCTTAAGGCCCCATGGTCCACCTTAAGGCCCCATTACAAGGACTTGCTGACCAAAGGTTGTGTGGTCTGTATTATATTAAATATAGCCTACTAGTGATCTAGTGTAGAAGCATTTTTCTGCATATTTTCAGCCTATAAAGGTTCAGTCTGTTGAGATGTAGGCCTGTCTGTGTACTTGATTGGTGTAATTCATAAACATAATTTAATTGATTTATAATGTATAATGTGTGTGGAAATAATGACACTGTGCTACAGAGGTCTACTGTATGGTTATTATTGTTATTTGTGTGAATTGCGTTTTGTTTTTGCTGTTCTGTACTGTCCTGAGTACTTCAGCTTTCTGTTGTCACTGTACTCTGGCTGCTAGTTAATGGATGACCTTATCTAACCTTATCTAACCTTACCTTATCTTACCTTATCTTCCCTTCCCACCCCCTGAAACTCGCACACAGCCCACGCAAACAGGGAGCAGCCTCAGTGGTCTGGTTTTTATTTGGGCCTGAAGCACAACCTCAAAGGAAGCTGTGCTTCAGGTGTCGTCTTCTGGTCAGCTGAGTCAGTGACACGGACCACCGCCCGCCCGTCTGTCTGTCCGCCTGTCTGTCCACCGGACCGTTTAAATGAACCACTGACTCATGCGGGCTCTGCTCTTAAAAAGCCCTCTTGTGTATTCTTGACTATATAGTCATAATGATAAGGAGCGACTACTTCCTGCTGCTCGCTGCAGGCCGACCCTTTCCATCCCACACTGGCAAGAACAACGGGGGTTTCACCAGTGAACCCTTTTTTAAAATAATAATAATAATTATTAGTATTATTAGTATGATTGGGGCTAGATGGGTCCCTTGGGGAAATGAAGGCGTTACAGCAGCTCACATCCAGAAACACAATAGTAATAATGAAGCAAGTGCCATTTGATGGAAGCGTGTCTCCAAAGCGTCTTACAATCCTCCATTGATCATTTGTTAGTAAGTCCATCCCCAGTGGGAACCGAACCCCCAACCCTGGGAGTTAGGTTGAGGGTTGAACCCTGGGGGTTAGGTTGAGGGTTGAACCCTGGGGGTTAGGTTGAGGGTTGAACCCTGGGGGTTAGGTTGGGGGTTGAACCCTGGGGGTTAGGTTGAGGGTTGAACCCTGGGGGTTAGGTTGAGGGTTGAACCCTGGGGGTTAGGTTGAGGGTTGAACCCTGGGGGTTAGGTTGAGGGTTGAACCCTGGGGGTTAGGTTGAGGGTTGAACCCTGGGAGTTAGGTTGAGGGTTAAACCCTGGGGGTTGAACCCTTTATCCATCTGCATCTACTCCTCTGTTTAAACCCTGGGGTTCAACCCTTTATCAACGTTGCGTTCTTCGACCAAACGTGGGATTTGTCAACAGTTCTTGGCGTACTTTGGGAGAAATCGCCAGAAAGAAATTGCAAACATGACCAGTTAATACTTTTGACCGACTTATACAAATACAATTTCCCCCCGGGGAGTAACGTCATTTTTAATGATACAATATCAATGTAGTCCTACGCCTAAAGTAGGCCTATACAATAATTGTATCAAGTAAGATTGATAATTGCCCATTAATCAGATACTTGTTTTCTGTTTTTGTCTGGTTTAATTGTGTTTATTGTTGGGTGTATTGTGATGTTGTACTTTGTTGTGCTGTAGCCTACAGACAAAGTTAATGCAGATAAAGTCCAGTTATAAAGGACATGGATCAAACATGTGTGGCCACTCGATGCGTGTGACGCCACCAGACACCAAAGACTTGAACTCGTCTCCACCAGACTTCAGATCTGAATCCAACTCTGGAGTCTGATTTGTGAAACTAAGTGCAGGAACCTGAGCAGTATTAGGAAGTATAGTCAGCAGTCTAGCCCATAATAATCTGCACAACAGCAGTTCAGTGGTCAGTGGCTTCAAGTATTAAGTCATCTTTTATTTGGTGGTTCTCTTTTTACATCCACAAATGATCATGTGATCTTGCAGTTGTCACGTGACCTCGCGACATCCAGCCGCCTGGCAGCGCCCTCTCCTCTGAGATGCCCCCCCGGTGGGATGTGGCGAGGACAGGACGCTTGGCGGGCGTGTTTCCAGACCAGGCACCAACTTTATGGGCGGTGTCCAGGTCCTCGGCCCCACCGGTTCGGCCGGTGTCGCGCTAATAAGCGAAACACACTTTTAATAGCACTTAGCATTTTTTTGGATCAAAATACATTTGATCTGATGGAACTATTTCATCGACTATTTCCTGTTTGTCATTTTCATTCACACATTTCCCGTGGCGTTAAACGGCGTGTTTGGCGACCCTATATGGTTATTTATGGGTGTAAATGTATGGTAATGAGCTAAGCGGGTATTTATCAAGGGACCTCGAATAATCGTCTCCTCGCTGGCAGTCCGAAATCGTTTTTATTTCTCTCCATGGAGGGATGCTGAATTCTGACTTTATTTCTGACTGATAACAGACACTCTAACCGGTCATTAACTGTTCAGAGATGAGAATAAATGTGCGATAATAAAATGACGAATGTCTGTGACCCATTAAAAATGTCAAATGTTTATTATTTGAAATGAGAAAAAAGGAGAAACATCATCTCAGTTGAGAGGAAAAAAGCAGAAGCTGCTACTTCCTAGGCGTGGCTGCATATGGCTAAAAGATAACGCCTTAAGAGTATGTCATCACTAACTCGCTGATTAAAGGTGACGTCACTCTTAAAGGCTATATATTACATTTTATTTTTTTTACCATTTAACTGATGGTGTTAATCAGTCAAAATATTATATTGTCAGTTAACAGTTAAATGGTTAATTGTTTACCCATCCCTATTCGCAAATTATAAATTCAATATTAAATAAATTGTAAATTAAATTATACTGTAACTAAGTAATTGTTGCATTAATCACCATGGTAACGTTCAAAATACTGGCACGCAAAAAAGCTTTTGACACACAAATTAAGACAATGGCGGATGGTGACGACATTTGCATATTTTGGACAATAAAACAAACTGAGGAGAATCAACAGTAGTGACACGAAATTAAGTCATTTCACACTGGATTATTCTGCATTAGGACATGGACATTAATAGTGCTGGGATTTGTTATTATTTCAAGCGCTAGGACATGGACATTAATAGTGCTGGGATTTGTTATTACTACGTTGTTATTTCATTAGTTATGTTATTATACAAACTAACTGGTAATCGTTTAGAGACAATCCCAAGTGTTCCCACCCCTAGCGTACGACCAGCATAAGGGACGCTGGATTAAGCCCCGCCTTTTTTACCTTTTCATGTGTACGAATTCAGCAATATCACATGAGGGATGGCTGTCATACTGAATATCAGCCTGGCTGTGATTCGGTCGTAGATATGAGGCCGAGTGCAGAAGATAATCACATGTTGTTTTACAGTTTACTACTGCTGGCCGAGTTTGTGTTCGCCCATTACGCGCGTACAGATCCAGCAACATGATTAGTGTATTAGACAAATATGAACCGAAAGGAAGTGACACGCCCTGTTCACCAAGACTTGAGCTCGTCTCCACCAGACTTCAGATCTGAATCCAACTATAAAGTCTGATTTGTGAAACTAAGTTAGACACTAAGTTATTAGGAAGTGTAGTCAGCAGTCTAGCCTAATAATTTCAGTTTCACGAGTTAGTTGTCATGTGATGGCTCATCAGGGAAGAATGAAAGACATGTTGATAGATCAGCTGTGTGTGTGTGTGTGTGTGTGTGTGTGTGTGTGTGTGTGTGTGTGTGTGTGTGTGTGTGTGTGTGTGTGTGTGTGTGTGTGTGTGTGTGTGTGTGTGTGTGTGTGTGTGTGTGTGTGTGTGTGTCACAGTCACACACTGAAGTCTATGGTGGGAACACTGTACAAATAAAAATATTATGCTAGTATCATTGGTTTGGTTGGTATATGCAGAGAATTGTTTTTTATTATTAGTATGATTCTTATTAAATGCATAACCTTCTAATATTTAATCCTTTTTAATATTGATTTTCCTCCCCAGGTCTAAGTGCCTTTACAGTCACGACCCCTAATGCAGTTGTGCGGGTTAAAGAGAATGCAGGTGAGCACTAAAACAAATACATGTATAAATGTATATAAAGGGATAAAATGGATGTATAAATAAATAATGTATAAACCCATATATTTTCATGTTCATTTGGATGATGAGGCAGGAAGTCAGCATAATCTTTGTGTACAAAATGTAAACAATATAAAAATCACTACTGCACTTTAACTTTGGCTGCAGGGGTTGACCTGAAATGCGATTACTCGGCGGACTTCAATCCAGCGCGGGTGGAGTGGAAGTTTAACGACATGAAAGGATCGCAGACTTACATCATCTTCGATGGGAAACCCACAGGTAGCTTGTTTGAAAATCACAATGACCCGTCTCTGAATTAACTGAACATCACTTACCATTTTTTTAAATTTATGCCACCTTTTAATACAACCAGAGAAAAAACGAATTTTTTTTCAAAAGTGCTCAGGCCAAGGCAGGCAGCAGCAGTCAGCATAAAGTTTCAGACAGACGACAATAGACATTAAATGTTGTACTCTGTTGCAGAGTTAAAGATGTTTATTGACGCTCGGCTCACCCATTCAAACCCAGACCGAAGGGGTGCCGTCCCCCCGGGTGTCCGACGGACAGCTGGATACGTGTACTGTATGGAAGTGTAGCGTGACAAGACTGTTTCAAATGTATTGTTTTATCTAACCTTGTCCATGGTGGAGCCACAATGAAGCCGTACATCTAATGTGACTCATCTTTCACTTTCATTTATAGTCGCCTGTGCGTGAACCAAAAAATGACCTCTGAAATGTTGACACTCCACAAGCAGAGTGCGCCAACTGCTGTCCACAGCGGTGTAACGCCGAAACGGCGACTGTAAACGCCATGGCCGCGTGTGGGCTGTCCACGCGCTTCGCGGAAGGGCGCATCACATCCCATAACTTCTGCTTACCTTTGACACATATATTATGTTATATTTTCAGAACAGTACGCCGGCAGAGTCACCGCCTTCAACGGCAACGTGAGGTTCAGCAAGGTGACCCGCAAGGACAACGGAGAGTACGACTGCGAGGTGTCCGGCAACGGCAAATTCGGAGAGGCCAAAGTCAAGTTGGTGGTTATGGGTGAGGCTGCGGTCACCACGGCGACTGTGTTAAACATCCAGTCTGCTGGTCTTACCTGTAGGCCTCCTCCAGCAAGATGCCCTAACCCCTACCTGCTCATTACTGATGTGTGTGTGTCAGGGTTCATACGTTTTGAAAAAACCTGGAAAAGTTATGGAATTTGAAAAATGCAAATTCCAGGCCTGGAAAGGTTTTGGAAAAGTAAAAAGACCCAGAAAGTTTTGGAAAAGTCATGGAATTTTTTTTACACAGCATAATATTGTGTGATTAATAATAAAAAAAAATAGTTTATATAAATAAAATGAATAAAAAAGCCATTCATTTTATTGTTACACCTCTGAGGGTAAACTTTAACACAGATTTTTATTGTTATTGTATAATGTCGACTTACATTTTTAGGAATACGTAGTCATGGAAATTTGCCAGAAAGTCATGGGAAAGTCATGGAAAAGTCATGGAAAAGTATTGGTTATAATGTGTATGAACCCTGGTGTGTGTGTGTGTGTGTCCCCAGTCCCCGTCGCCATCCCAGTGTGCAAAATCCCCACCGCCGTGACCACGAAGGGGAAGGCCCTCCTCTCCTGCTCCGACAAAACGGGCTCTCCTCCGCCGACCTACAAGTGGTTCAAGGACGGCACCCCCCTTCCGGAAAACCCCAAACAGTACCCCGCCTACCAAAACTCCACCTACAGGATCAACCCCCACAACGGCAACCTGGTGAGCCGTCACGCCCCCGGCTGCGTTTGCCCAGTCGCTGAGACGAATCCATGTTCACATCCGTGTGCTGTTTGTCTCTCCCCCCCCCCCCCCCCCCCCCGTTTAGTTGGTCGTTTAGTTAATTGTTTACCCATCCCTATTCGCAAATTATAAATTCAATATTAAATAAATTGTATATATTTAAAAAATTAAATTATACTGTAACTAAGTCATTGTTGCATTAATCACCATGGTAACGTTCAAAATACTGGCACGCAAAAAAGCTTTTGACACACACATTAAGACAATGGCGGATGGTGACGACATTTGCATATTATGGACAATAAAACAAACTGAGGAGGATCAACAGTAGTGACACGAAATTAAGTCATTTCACACTGGATTATTCTGCATTAGGACATTAATAGTGCTGGGATTTGTTATTATTTCAAGCGCTAGGACATGGACATTAATAGTGTTGGGATTTGTTATTACCCCCCCCCCCCCCCCTTCCCCCTGTAGGAGTTCGCCGCCACATCCAAAGCCGACACTGGGGACTATTACTGTGAGGCTATGAACGACGCAGGCCCGGCGCAGCGCTGCAAGGCCGTGAGGATGGCCGTCGGTAAGTGCAACCCGGGAGAGCGTCCCGTTTGTGTTCAGGGCTTGTGCATCGCATTGGCCGCCGTCGTCTTGGGTGCGCCGGGGTATCGGCATGTTAGTTACAGTATGGTGGTATTTTAAGATTTATGTTTGGTTTTTTTTTGGTCGTTTAGTCATTTAATGGGGAAATTCGGGAGATTTGTCATTGTGGGGAGACATTGCTGTGTTTTGAAATTGCCACAAAAAACAAAGTTTTCATTAGCCTAGGTTCTGATATGTGTACGTTGATCAGGGCCATTTCTAGCTGTTTTGGGGGCCCTATGCGAGATAACATTTTGGGGCCCCTATGTTATCACGTCTGACCGGGGGTGCGAGCGCGATCAGAACCCACCCGGGCCGACGGGGGGGGGGGGGGGAGTGCGAGCGCGATCATATCCCACCCGGACCTAGTGCCGATGGTGGGGGGGGGGGGGGGGGGTGCCAGCGCGATCATAAGCCCCCCCGGACCTAGGGCCGACGGTCCGACCGCGGGATTGGGGGGCCCCCTGGTGGCGGCGGGGCCCTATGCAGCCGCATAGTCCGCATATGCCTAGAAACGGCACTGACGTTGATTTAGGAGCAGCTCTTGAGATGTACAAGCCCTGTTGAACCAGTAGTTCTACATAGTAGTAGTTTTTGAGCAACATGCGATGCGCTAAATTAATGCTGTACTTGTTTTTTTTTTTTTTTAGCGGATGTGAATACCGGCGGTATTGTTGCCGGGGTGATTGTGGCTCTCCTGCTGGTCGTCTTGCTAATAGGTGGTCTGTGGTTCGCTAACAAAAAGGGATACCTACCCAGTAAGTGTGAAACTCTTCCATTCTTTCGTATATTTAGGATGATACCGCATAGCATTGAAGTGCTTGCGTATATTGTAACCACTGAAACGAGCGCGTCCCATTTCTCCTCCCAATAATATCCTAACAACCAAAAAGATTGTATTTTTATTTGATCAGATATTATCTGATCGCCCCCATTGTTCAACTTGGTAGCAGCGTTGTCTCTGTGTTACAAAAAGTGAACAAAACGCTTGGCAGGATGCTAAAGCTATTGAGTAATGTATGCCTTAAAAAATAATGTTAAATGAGTCTTTTGTCTTTTTTTCTTCCCCCCCCCCCCCCCCCCCCTATTCTCCCTCATCTGTATAGAACTGAATGAAAGGTAAGCAGATTTGAAATTAGGTTACCAATTGCAATTGTAATAATCTATGAATGCATTTATTCATGGCTGCATATTAACTTGATACTCCGTGTTTAAAATGGGTCATGTCATCTGTTCTCCAGTCCACTTGTTCATTAATGTATTCATTTATTTGCCCCAGCAAGCCTAAACCATCTGTCATCTACCAACCTCCATCCTCGCACGGCGCTGAGGATGACGAAGATGTAAGCATTCACTCATTTTCCTCTTTCCATAACCCAGACGATTCATTTCTTCCATTTCATGAAACTTTTTAAAAACAAAATGATCCCCCTATTTCTTCATAATTTCTCCTAAATGTTGCAACGCATTTGCATTCGTCTTTCCTTTCCAGGGAGAATTCCGACAGAAGTCCTCGTTTGTGGTGTAGTCTGGCGGCCGGTCGCTTTTGGGAACGTCGTCGACGGACAAGGATCCCCCTTATTAGGATTTTTTTATTTTATTCTCTCACCTGCTCTAAATGTCCGGAACAGGCAGGCAATTCACACCCATTATTATTAATCTGCAGACGGATCTAAAGACTTAAATGTGTGGTTATTGGCAATAATCGAGGAAATATCTAATACTGAATCACTTTTTTTTCCTTTTTCGCCCTGAACAGTGGGCCACACACCAAGCGTGGGTTAATTGTCTGTAGCTAACGTGTGTGTGTGTGTGTGTGTGTGTGTGTGTGTGTGTGTGTGTGTGTGTGTGTGTGTGTGTGTGTGTGTGTGTGTGTGTGTGTGTGTGTGTGTGTGTGTGTGTGTGTGTGTGTGTTGATTAAAAGGACGACTCCATCAAAGGAATTAGAGCAGCTCAAAGGTCCCCACAGTTGAGTCTGCAACAATGAAAACGGGTTGAATTTAAGTTTTTTTTTTAAACATTGGCATAGATTACATATATTTCTTGTATACTATTAAGTAAGGCAACAAACACATCCTTTTGCATTTTTATTTGCATTTGG
Organism: Merluccius polli; assembly: GCA_030340625.1. NCBI lineage: Eukaryota > Metazoa > Chordata > Actinopteri > Gadiformes > Merlucciidae > Merluccius > Merluccius polli. Next base: position 25,160 of record JAOPHQ010006427.1, read on the forward strand.
GTTTTTATATGCGGTTGGTTTTGAAGCGCGCCTCACAGTCTCCATGGTGCTGTGTTCATTCAGGTAACTTGAGATTACTGTCCTTCTTTGATACGGGATTCTTCTTTATCCTCTTTATTGCAATTTAATTTGTGTGTGACGGTTGGACAATCTTTTTTAAAATGCATTTTAGCTGTTGTTACATGTCCATTCACTGTGAACTAAGTTTTAGTTAAAGTTGATTAAAAACAAAATACGTTTTCTCTGGAAAACTTCAGCATCAAATTTTCCATCCCTGACCAAGCGGACCATTATTTATTGAAACGTAGCTGCAGTATAATAGTTCGCACTAGGCGGTTATGAGGTGGTTTGAAGTGTAATCGATGCAATAGATAATGATTTTAATGTTTTCCATGTGTGCCTTAAATACTTCAGGCCTTGAATTTTACAGGTGTGATGCTTTGGCCTCGTAACATGTACAATCGCAGTCGTATTCGTGTTTGCACACCGCTCTAAGTCAGAAGGTGATGTGAAACATGGCTGTGACCACGTCTGATTCTACATGTTTCTTTCCACTGGGAATGCACTGATATATTGATTCGATTTGATACCGACAACATTCAGAAAGAGGTGCATCTTGATTTTCTGATGCTTTGATATTCCTCAAGAAAATGGCTTGTACAAATATATAATGGGTAGAAAATGATCTTATTTAGCATGATTGGTATCTGCAGTAAAACATTAGTGTTTGTTCATCCTTAGACTTTTGAAACGTTGTGTTGAGTTGTAGGTTTACAGAGCAGATAGTGATCATTGATAATGAGCTGATATGTATTTTACAAAGTGCTTTCTTTTAATAAAAAAAAAAACTTGAACTTTTCTTGTTCTTTAATCTGTTACATATACGTTACACACTACATACATTACATTCATAAATGATTTCAAGTAAACTGTTCAGCATTTCAACGGCATACTATGAAATGTTATATTCATGAATAGTTCAATAACATGTTTATTGAGTTAACCTTTAATTGCTATAACCGACTCTGTTCATTTTGATTCAATGTCTCACCATAAGTGTAACTATTGACATAATAAAACCGTCTACCTAATATAAATATAAAACATATCTACCTAATATAAATAATATAAATATAAACATATCTACCTAATATAAATAATATAAATAATATAAATATAAACATAAAAATGTAAACCCTGACGAGTTTCAACCGGAACCGTCGCTCGCGGCGGGCTGACAGTTCGGTTGCTATGGTGAGCGTCCAAGCCACCGGATTGGCTCGCGGGGAGCGGCGCATGCGCGCAGCGGCCCCCGCCCACACTGCGCGTGCAAAACAGGAAGTCCCGGCGCTCGGTGCTTCCAGTCGGTGTCGCTGTGGAGAGGCGGGCGGGTCGGACCGTGCAGGGGGGGGGTCTACGTTACCGTGTCCAGGACCAGGACCAGGACCAGGGGAGAGAACACTTTTTAATCACTTCTACGTAACCCGGGTTTTGGGTTTTTATTCCCCCCCCCCCCCCCTTCGGAACCGGTCGCCGTGAGCCTGTGTCTTTAAAGGAAGGGGAAGGGCGGCCGCTCTTCATGGGCTCGGTCTCCCCTCACAAAGTCCATTCATAAATAAGAAGCGAAGAAGTGGAGTCAGACTCCAGAACCGACCCGCAGCCGGACCACGGACCCCCGGACACGGACCCGGACTAACCGACCACTTCACCGCGAGGAAGCCCAAACTTGTTGTGCAGAGAAAACCGTTGGCGGCGTGCGACGATGACGATGATGGTGGTGATGATGATGGTGACGATAATGATGATGATGATGGTGATTATGGTGTTGATAGAGCGGCGGCAGCAACAGTGAGGAAGAGGAGAGGAGGAAGAGGAGAGGAGAGGCAGCTCGTTGTTTTCGGGTCCAGAGAGCACTGCCCCTCGTCCTGGTCTTGGCGTCTTGTGGGTGCTGGGTTAACCAAACCAGACCTGGTCTGAAACAACCACAACAACCAACAACAAGAACTAAACCAACAAACATAGATAGAGGGGGGGGGGGGGGGGGGGGGGTGTGTTTGGGGGAGGCCATGGCGTCTAAAGACGACCTCTACAGCAAAGTGACCCCGCGGAGGCAGCGGCTCAGCAGACCCAGCGGCCTGAAGCAAGGCGCCTCCACCCTGGACGTCCTGCTGTCCATGGGCTTCCCGAAGACCAGGGCGTGAGTGCGCGCGCGCACACACACACGCACGCACAGACATGCACACACACACGCACACACACACGCACACAGACATGCACGCAGACACGCACGCGCACAGACACATACACACACACGCACACGCACGTACAGACATGCACACACACAGACACGCACGCACATACACGCACGCACATACACGCACACAGACATGCTCACAGACACACAGACAGACAGACACACATACACACACACACACGCACACACACACACACACACACACACACACACACACACACACACACAGACATGCACGCAGACACAGACACACACAGACAGACACACAGACAGACAGACAGCCACACACACACAAATACATACATACACACACACAAACACACATATAAACAGACAGACAGACAGACGCACACACAAACACATACACACACACATATATACGCACACACAGACAGACAGACGCACAGACAGACAGACATGTACGTACGTACGTATACACCCGGGTGTGTAGGAGCCAGCTGCACACACGCACCGCTGCTTGTGTGTTACTGTATGTCATGTATGTCATGTATGTTATGCATGTTACTGTATATCATGTATGTTACTCTATGTCATGTATGTTATGCATGTCATGTATGGCATGTATGTTATGCATGCTGATGAGGATCCTCACTGAGCTGTCAGCCCGGTGAGGTCCGGTCCAGACCGGACCACATGGCCCGTGGTTGACCCTGTTGTCTCTGCCCTGCCAAGCTGTTGGCATGTTGCTGAACAGCAGTGAGCATGATTGAGTTTCCCCATTTATTGTTGTTATAAGTGCATAATGGGGTTTCCTCCCCAGTAGATGAATGGACGATGGATAAACCTGTAATAATTAGGAGGGGTGTGTGTGTGTGTGTGTGTGTGTGTGTGTGTGTGTGTGTACGTGCAAGCTCACACGTATGAACAGAGTAGAGCATTTTATCTCGTAATCGCTCTTTATAGAAATGTAAAGATCAATACGGGCCATACAGCTGTTCTTCTTTCCACTGTCAATGTCTGAAATGATCGCATGTTATTTGTGTTAAAATACAAACATGTTAACAGGTACATTTTGGCGAAGCAGCGTTGATGGTAGATCATGCCATCAACGCTGATAAGTCTTTCATCTTTCACGCTTCGGTTGTGCATCCTGCCACAATATCCTGCATGCCACAAAACGAGTCGCATCACTATTATGTTCATACACAGTTACTTCTGACGCACGCAATACTTCCTGTGACCTTAACCTTCAACTTGAAATTAATATGAAATATGAAAGCAGAACATAGCCAGGGGTAAGATTATCAAAATGTATTTCTTGTCCCATCATCTTTCCCTTTTTCAACGGCTGTTCATGTTTAGGTCCAGAAAGCTGCAGCCTATAGGTTCACCACAGGGCTGGGCTTTACAAACGCTGCGTGTCCCTTTTGCACACCGTTAAACAAACTTTAAACCTTTTTAATGAATACATATTTAGTTTAAGGGCCCCACCAGGTGTGAGTGTGGTCAGCTATTATACACCGTTTCAAAATTGTGATGTCACAACCATGTACACTGCCAGGTGTGTGTGTGTGGGTATGTGTGTGGGTGTGTGTGTGTGTGTGTGTGGGTGTGTGGGTGTGTGTGTGTGTGTGTGTGGGGTAGACCACCGTAGCTGCAAGCCTGTCTGGCTGCAGGTTGGCTTTCCCACGTTCCCACACCCAGATGCACACACACACCCAAAATACGACCCAAACATAGTTGTCATAAAGCCTGCGTGACATTTGTACTTGTACACACAGATTGGGCATAGTCTGATACATATGTAAGCCAGCAGGGTATGATCTTTTTGGGATACCCTAACCCTAACCCTAACCCTATATATATATATATATATATATATATATATATACATATATATATATACATATATATATATATATATATATATATATATATATATATATATATATATACACACACGGCTATATATAGGCTCGGTTTGTCGGTGTCTTTTTACTGCTATACCGTCTGCAGTCTTATTATAGCCATTAATAACAAGTCCATGTACTTGACGGGGTTTGCACTCATCATTTATACATGGTGGGATATTCCAGAAGAGACCAACGCTTGGGGCCTTGTACTGCGTTATAGGGCTTGTACATCAGAATGCATCATGGGATTTTTATTTTGGTTTGCGATACCCTGCCATATTGAGAGTATCCCCGTCTCCCGCGGTGGTTTCTAAACACAACAGCGTCTCCCCATCATGACGAGTCATCCCACGATGAATTGCTAAACAATGAGCATAAAAACATGACTACCAACATAATAACTAACGCGCCAGCGCTGCTCGGCTCCCTCCCTGTTAGGCTTAGGTTTACCAACACGTCAACTTTAATTGCTCGGCGAGACGTCTCGCTGCGTACTTATTTCCATTGGGATGTTCATTTGAGGTTGTTTCATTATTAAATGGTGGAAGGGATGAGTTTGTGTCATGGCTTTAGGGGACAAGGGGTTGGATTGTGTGTGCAAAAAAGCAAAAGGGGGAAAGGCGGTTGACCGGGGCCGTGGGGAAAGTGAGTCACATCAACACAATCAGGGTTTCTGTGTTTGGGATGGGAATTTGGTTTGTTTTATTTTTTGTATTTTTTTGTTGCTGAGTCATTCAGGCGGCTAATCGCGGCGATCGATTGGCTGGTGGGCCGATGGCGATCTCCTTATGCTCACAATGTGTGTTGTCATCCGAAGAGGAGAAACCCGTCTCATCACGGTGCTGCATCATACGTTTTCATTACTAGGAAAGTCGATGGGGTTTTAGAATTCATACAAAATACAAATGAAAGATTTAATAGCTTATAAACATGAAATAATATGGGCTAATTCATTTTACTCATTCCATCCTTTATGGGGGTATCTTGAATGGCACACAGTAATATGGAAAGTTAATTTACCCTAATGATGAAGGCCTACATTTTCTTAATCTTTTATACATTTCTGCATAGAAATCTCCCTGCTGCGTCCAAATCAGCCATGTTGAACTTTCTGCCCCAAAAAATCTCTTTCTTTTCTCTGCTGTAGCACAGATGCAGAAACCCCAAGAAACTGTGTGTATGTACACACGGGTCTGTTGTGTGCATTATTCACACGCGGTCCCACACGGCCTCTCGCAGGAACAATATCTGCTAACTTGTATTCATAAGGGGCACGAGGAAATGGCTCATTTCAGGAAATGGTTTGTGACCTTTACACAGTCGGTTGTGCTGTGGGACATGAGGTGCCCAAACGCTGAGCCAGGGAGAGGGGGGGGCTCACGAGGTTTCTTGCAGGTAGACAAAGACATTTGCTGTGCGGAGGCCCCTTGGTTTCCATGTAAAACATTTCTATCGGTGACTTCTGTATAATTCTAGAAAACTGTCCGTCTAGCCGAGAGGTCGAGTTTTGAGATGAACCGAAAGCCGCTCGGCGTATTTTAGGAAGATGTGCTTCTCTAAGGTGTGCTTCCCTAAGGTAGAGACGATTCACCCCTTCCGTAAAACGACTGTTAATAGTCGGTCAGTAAGGTGACGAGACGAGAGGAAGCAAACCCTCGCTCATTAACCCTTAGTTACACGTAAAGTGCAGACCAAAATGTAAGGCTTCGACTGGGTGGACATTAATCTCGCGCACAATGCATACTTTTACCTGTCGAAACTGAGGATGTCTTTTTCGGTTTTCAATGTCAATAATATAATAATAATATCATACAACACGGCTGAAGTGTTTGCGACGAGATAAACACACAGCATGGTATAGATCAGCTCAACGTGTGATTCTCCTGTCGACGCCGGGTCAAGGATCTGCTGCCTGCGGTCGTCTGAGTTTCCAAACCATTTGAAGAATGTCCCGGACTGGGGAGGAGCGTCCACCAATGAGCGTGGCTTATTAGGGAAAGATGGAGAGAGATGGACAATTGCCCTATTTTTTGCGAGCCTGTAGCAAATTTCCTAGCGCAAAAAGGAAACACCGTAATAGAAAACCGTAGAAGAAGACATTCAACTCAAAGAGCGCCCCTGTCACTCTCACGGCTCATTTTCCTCCTCGGTAATCCATCGGTTCTGCATGAGGGCGCGGTTAAATATTAGCAGTCCCCCCCCATCATTTCACTTTAACACGTTGAACACGCGATTCACTTCCAGATGGATCCGAGGAAATTATCAAATCAACACATATTGTCAATTTGAATGTACTTTCACACCTCCCCCCCCCACCCCCCCCCCGCCTATGTCTGTGGGTTGCAACAAGAAGGTAGGTCGTCACTGCCAGAGGTCACCAACAGTTTACACTTCAACTCTTCGTCGATTACAGAGGGCTGTAGCCAGAATGAAAAGTGCTGTATGAACGAAGATATGAATACTTAATACTTAATGTTGTGTAAAATGTAATTTATATAAACAAAATGTATTGTTGGTACCCCCTTTGACCGTAATTTGCAGGGAGGGGGACCACACAATGGCATGACAAAAACAAAGTGTGTGTGTGTGTGTGTGTGTGTGTGTGTGTGCGTGGCGTGCGCGTGTGCGCGCGTGCATGTGCTGGTTCAGAACCAGTGTGTGTGGAGTCCATCTGGTGTCGGAGGAGAGTGCGGTCCAAGGGGCTCCCCCGAGAGTTCGGGCGTTTTGAGCGCGGTCTCGTGTTTTTCGTGCACGAGCGCACACACTCGGGTTGCTGTGATACGTGTGCACGTCGTCGCGGGCCCGTAAACAGGAAATGTTGATTTCCACAGAGAGGGCGAGAGGGAGCGGGTCCTGGGAGGGGCTGCTGGGAATACAGACCTCTTGGAGGTTTTAATACGCACAACTCTCTGCCTCACTTTTTGCCTGTGTAAGACCATTGCAAGACAATTGTAAGACCGCAGTTTTAAACCTTTTTCCTATGTTTCCAGGGCTAATGTTCCCAGTTCAACGGCTGAAGACATGCAGCAATGTACTAATGCTGCAACAGCTCTTTGAATGAAACTTCCTGTTACCATTTGCGTTGCTTCATGCACAGCACAGAAAACCCCGAACAATAGACTTAAGCCTTCCAACATCCTTGCAGCTCAGTGTATGGAAATAAAGTAAAACCTGGTCAAACTATGACGCATGTTGGATCCAATTAGAAAAAAGGGGATGTGTGGGAATATCAGATTAATGATGACTCAGACCGGACTCCAGTGGGCACTGAGGTCTCGGTCAGTGCGTCGTCGTCGAAACTTATTTGTCATTTTGACTTTGATGAAACCCATGTGAATCATTGACACAGACCACCTTTTGCTAGGAAACAGGGGGCACACACCGATGACTGATCCGTTTCTCCTCTCCTCTATCAGTCACTCGGCCAACCTCTCATCCTCGAGTTACAGTGAACAGGAAATACAGTTTATAAATAAATCTTGGGTTTCCTGCTCGGAGCCGAGCAGAGACTTTAGGTTTTAGCCGCATACTTATTATTTAGCGCAAAACTCAGGTTTTTTTTTTTTTTTTTTTACTGCAACCCTTCTGGTGTGTTTTCTTAAAGATGTCCTTATTAGTAACAGAGAAACTCATTGAAGGTGTGAAGTTTGTCTCCGTTTTGGTTGCACACCACGTCGCTTGCGAAAAAATGCTTAGCTATTTACCTTTTTTTTAGGAGGTGTGAGGTGATGTCAGTCAATGTTTAAATGTACAAACACCAATGGCAACACTACAAAGTCATAGCTTTTACAAAATGCGTCAGAAAATACAGAATTTGAAGCTTTGTTTTTGTTTTTCCGGTGCGACGCGAGAACAACGGGTCGGAGCCCGAGCGCGACGCCATCCTCTCCGGCCCGCGTTAGACCAGGGGGGGTTAAGTCTCATCTGTAGGGCTTGTAATCCCCCTCACACCCCTCCTCGCCTCCCCTCGCCTCCCACTTCCCCTCCCCTCCGTCTGAGAGTCTGAACGCTGTATCCTGCCGGCCTCACGCCCTTGTTGGCTGT
>JAOPHQ010006428.1:0-34324 GCA_030340625.1 Merluccius polli
CTCACGGAGAAGATAGCGGAAGACAACAAGCAGCATGGGTGACGCTGACAGTGACACAGATGCCAGCACTGCTTTACGGGCGGTAACCTTCGAGCAGCAATGCGACTAGTACATCAACTACTGCAAATACTGTTGAGAGATTGATAGATAAATACTATATGCATTTATCTATTTATCTGTATAATCTGCTGAACAATCTCTTATAGTCTCTTCGACTCGTCTCTCTCAATGGTCTCAAGGCGGGGCTTTGGTCTGTCGTCTCCCCGACGTGATGTCATGCAATGCATTGTGGGGGAAATGAGAATCAATCGCAAACTGCTAAAATAGTAGCTACTTTTTCGTATTATATTACGTTTTTGTTATACCCAACATCAAATACAATGAATAACAGTTTAAATGTTTATTACCAACAAGCAAATGCACAAATTCGTTAGAAAATTAAACCTGCACCACAGCCTTTAAAGTTAGGGCTTGAAAATAATGTAACATTTTATATGCAAACAGTTGTGGTTTGTATCGGCTACTGTAGGCTGAAATGTTACATTATTTTGGGTTAGGTGAAATTTAACATTATTTTAGGGTAAGGGTTAAGCTTGAAATTTTACATTATTTTCAGTGTTTGGGATAACGCCGTTTAAAATAACGGCGTTATGTAACGCCATTATGTTTTCAGTAAGGGGTAATCTAACTAATTACAGTTTCCGTCGTTACAACGCCGTTATCGTTACTGAACGTTAAATGCGGTGCGTTACTATGAATTGATTGAATAAACTGTGTAATACGAACACACCCCTGGCTCCACACACAAACTGCTAGTGAGGAGACCGGGTGGGTTAACAACGAGCTAAGCGATTATGATTGGCTAATGCAAGAGTCTGTTTCATGGTAGCCAATCGGAGCCAGTGTTTTTACACACAAGCCAGGCCACGCGCACCACACACACACCAAACAGATTCGAAGAATCAGCAGAGATGGTGAGTCCGTTGTGAAAACTGCTCAGAAAAATTCAAATTCTTTGCATATAGCAACTTTTTTTTTTACAGAACGCAAATAGTTACTTTCCCTGGTAACTAGTTTACTTTTATTATAAAGTAATTCAGTTACTAACTCAGTTACTTTTTGGAAGTAGTGAGTAACTATAACTAATTACTTTTTTAAAGTAACGTTCCCAACACTGATTATTTTAGGGTTTGGGTTAGGCTGAAATGTTACATTATTTTAGGGTTAGGGTGAGATGTTACATTATTTTGTAGTTGGGGTTTAGGTTTAGGGTTAGGCAGTAGTGTCTTCTACATGTTGTACAAAATAGCGGTACTGTTGTTCTGTACTGATAGTAAATCAATAAAAATGTGGTAAATACATGCATTTTGTTGTCTCTGTGCTGCACTATGACATAGACAATAAAGTAATATTAATGGTCAAGTCACATGAAAATGTATAGTTTTGGTTCAAATAACCTCGGTTCTGTTAGGGTAAGGAGGCGAGGGTTAGGAGGTAAGGAGGAGGTGAGGGTAGAGGTTAGTGGTTAGAGGGTAGGTTAGGGAGGAGGTGAGGGTTAGGAGCAGTAACGGCCCATCCTATACGCTGAATACGGCAATTGCCGTAGGGCCCCGAGTACAGGGGGGGCCCTCCTCAATGGATAGATCATGTCAAGCCAATCAACATCTCTCTGACCCATGGGGCTCCCGTGTCAATCATGTCACTGGATGGATTTGATGGGCACAGGTGCTGCAACAACTGTCCCAATCAATCATTATGCTGCTAAAATACAACAGATGGCACCTAAACGCAGGTATTCCTCCGGTGCTGCCAAACGAAAAATTAAGAAAACGAAGACAGAGAGCAGAAGTCAGCATTCAGGTGGTGGTCATGAGTCATTCATTGCCAATTAAGGAATTGGTACAGACGTTCTTTAAGCGATGGGGGAAAATACAAATTAGAGTAGGCATTTACGTATTTAACAGCTTTGTGCATTTGTAAATGAAATATGATCAACAACAGAGACCATGAGGCGGGGGGGGCGCCTTTCTTTCTGAGGCACAGTACTGTGCCTCAGAAAGAAAGTCCTCCAAAAACAAATAGTTTTTATATATACATACATACATATACATATACATACATACATACATACATACATATATACACTCACCGCCCACTTTATTAGGTACACCTTCGCTAGTACCGGGTTGGACCCCCTTTTGCCTCAGAACTGCCTTAATCCTTCGTGCACAGATTCAACAAGGTACTGGAAACATTCCTCAGAGAGTTTGGTCCATATTGACATGATAGCATCACGCAGTTGCTGCAGATTTGTCGGCTGCACATCCATGATGCGAATCTCCCGTTCCACCACATCCCAAAAGGTGCTCTATTGGATTGAGATCTGGTGACTGTGGAGGCCATTTGAGTACAGTGAACTCATTGTCATGTTCAAGAAACCAGTCTGAGATGATTCGCGCTTTATGACATGGCGCGTTATCCTGCTGGAAGTAGCCATCAGAAGATGGGTACACTGTGGCATAAAGGGATGGACATGGTCAGCAACAATACTCAGGGTAGTCTGTGCTTTGACACGATGCTCAAGTTGGATCTAATAAGGCCCAAAGTGTGCCAGGAAAATATCCCCCCACACCATTACACCTCCACCCACCAGCCTGAACCGTTGATACAAGGCAGGATGGATCCATGCTTTCATGTTGTGACCTGCCAAATTCTGACCCTACCATCCGAATGTCGCAGCAGAAATCGAGACTCATCAGACCAGCAACGTTTTTTTTTCCAAGCTTCGATTGTCCAATTGTGGTGAGCCTGTGCGTATTGTAGCCTCATTTCCTGTTCTTAGCTGACAGGATGGCACCCGGTGTGGTCTTCTGCTGCTGTAGCCCATCCGCCTCAAGGTTCGACGTTTGTGCGTTCAGGATGCGCTTCTGCATACCTCTGTTGTAACGAGTGGTTATTTGAGTTACAGTTGCCTTCTATCAGCTGCGAACCAGTCTGGCCATGTCTCCGCTGACCATCTAGCATCAACAAGGCAATTTGCGCCACAAGAACTTGCCGCTCACTGGATATTTTCTCTTTTTTTTCGGACCATTCTACTGTAAAACCCAGAGATGGTTGTGCGTGAAAATATCCCAAGTAATCAGCATCTCTGAAATACTCAGACCACCCTCGTCTGGCACCACCAACCATGCCACGTTCAAAGTCACTTAAATCACCTTTCTTTGCCCCATTCTATTCTCCGTTTGAAACTGCAGCAGTTCGTCCTGACCATGTCTACATGCCTAAATGCATTGAGTTTGCAGCCATGTGATTGGTGATTAAAATTTGCGTTAACGAGCATTGGACAGGTTTCCAAATAAAGATGCCGGAAATGTATAAACAAACAGATATATGTAAGGGATAATGGACTTCGCGTCGGACGGTTCAACAGCCCTCCGCGACGTCCATTAAGCTTCTGATAATGGACACCTCGAAGGGGGCATTATCCCGCTTTATACCATGGTTCACTTGCCAAAGAAAATAAATTAAGACCATTAATTAATATTTGCATGCGTTTTACAATCAAATATAAAGTTTTTCACAAGCCATAATTTAGTTTCCCTAGGTAACGCCTGAGGGTCCTGACTAATACCTGGAACAATCATTACCCTCCCGTAAGGTTCTTATGCAACGGAAACGTAGTTCACTCCTCCAGTAAATAGACGGACCTTAGATACGACTTGGCAACGGGAGGTATTCTAGTCCGCTCAGCTATGAGCCAGAGAGCTGACGTAATGCATTGTACTCGGGGAATCGCGACGGTCTATACTTTCAACATAAAGTGTACATATTTATAATTTGAAATGTGTCCCAGCCTTTGATACCACAGATACTATAGTGTCTATAGCTTATAACCGCGTTTTCCGATTACAGTTGAATGCAATTTTTCACAATTTACCAGCTGTCGTGTTGACGACTAATCACCGCCGCCATTCGTTTCAATGGAATCGCGACGGCCTATACTTTCAACATAAAGTGTACATATTTATAATTTGAGATGTGTCCCAGCCTTTATACCACAGATACTATAGGGTCTATAGCATATAACCGCGTTTTCTGATTACAGTTTAATGCATTTTTCACAATTTACCAGCTGTCGTTTTGAAGGCTGAACAGACAATTTGACTGGAAGTACTTAGTAGGTGTCCATATAGCCAGAGCTAGCTCTGCATATAGCAGGAATTAATGGCCACCCTGCAGCAGCCAATCAGAATCGAGTATTCCCTCTCCGTTGCCATGGTTACCATCTAGCGTTTGAGCCAGCGCAGTAATCTAACTGTAATCAGGCAATTTGACCCGAACGTCTTTCCTAGGTGTACATTAACACTTTTAACCTACACCCGCCAGCCAATCAGAATCGAGTATTCACCCAGACCATGGTATATATATATATATATATACAGTTAAGCCCGAAATTATTCATATCCCTGGCAAATTTTGACTTAAAGTTCCTTTTATTCAACCAGCAAGTTTTTTCTTGATTGGAAATGACACAGGCGTCTCCCAGAAGATAATACGACGATTTACAAGAGGCATCATTGTGGAAAAAAATATTTCTCAGCTTTTATTTACATTTGAACAAAAAGTGGCATGTCCAACATTATTCATACCCTTCTTAATAATCAACAGAAAAGCCTTTATTGGCTATTACAGCAATCAAACGCTTCCTATAATTGCTGACCAGCTTTTTGCATGTCTCCACTGGTATTTTTGCCCATTCATCTTTAGAGATGAAGCTCCAACTCTTTCAGGTTGGAGGGTCTCCTTGCCATCACCCTGATCTTTAGCTCCCTCCACAGATTCTCAATCGGATTCAAGTCAGGACTCTGGCTGGGCCACTGAAAAACGTTAATTTCTTGGTCCGCTAACCATTTCTTCACCACTTTTGCTGTGTGTTTTGGGGTCATTGTCATGCTGAAATGTCCACTGGTGTCCTAGGCCAAGTTTCTCTGCAGACTGCCTGATGTTGTTTTTGAGAATCTTTGTTCATGGTGCCGTTCACTGTGATTAAGTTCCCTGGTCCATTGGCTGAGAAACACCCCCAAAGCATTAGGTTCCCACCACCATGTTTGACAGTGGGGATGGTGTTCTTAGGGTTAAAGGCTTCTCCTTTTTTACGCCAAATGAAGGACACATCATTGTGGCCAAACAATTCCATTTTTGTTTCATCTGACCATAAAACAGAGGACCAGAAGGCTTCTTCTTTGTCCAGATGAGCTTTTGCAAAGGCCAAGCGGGCTTTTGTGTGCCTTATCTGGAGAAGGGGCGTCCTCCTTGGTCTGCGTCCGTGGAACCCTGCAGTGTGCAGTGTCCGTTGGACTGTCTGCCTTGAGATGTTGCCACCAGCAGAGCCCAGACTCACCAGGATGGCCTTGGTGGTGGTCCTTGGATTCTTTTTCACCTCTCTGACTATCCTCCTGGCCAGCACAGGTGTCACTTTTGGCTTCCGACCACGTCCTCTGAGATTTTCCACAGTGTGGAACTTCTTGTATTTTTTAATAATACTTTGCACTGTAGACACTGGAACTTGAAAACATTTCGATATGGCCTTATAGCCCTTTCCCTGACTTGTGAGAAGCCACAATGCGCAGCCGCAGGTCCTCAGAGAGCTCCTTTGTCTTAGTCATGACTGTCCACAAACCAACTGCAGAGACTGCTGCTTTTAACCTGTTGAGTTGATTAAAACAGCTGTTCCCAATGAATCAGGGTAATTAGGATGCTTTAGAACAGCAGTACTAATTGGAATGGTATAGCACTTTGGATTTTCCCATAGACTGTGACAGCTTGCAAAGGGTATGAATAATGTTGGACATGCCACTTTTTGTTCAAATGTAAATAAAAGCTGAGAAATATTTTTTTCCACAATGATGCCTCTTGTAAATCGTCGTATCATCTTCTGGGAGACGCCTGTGTCATTTCCAATCAAGAAAAAACTTGCTGGTTGAATAAAAGGAACTTTAAGTCAAAATTTGCCAGGGATATGAATAATTTCGGGCTTAACTGTATATATTAGGGGTGTAAGAAAATATCGATACACTTAAATATCGCGATATTTTTTTTCACGATACCGTATCGATATTCAAAAGCACTGTATCGATTATTTATATTACGTCCTCCGCGCCAAAGGAACAATGAAATCCCGCGAGAGCACCAGTCTGTGGCAACTTGCATGCTAACCGCGAACTTAGCACAGTGCACCGATGACTGAGGACAAGAGGATACAGACGACTCCAGCAGCTTTTAAAGCTGATGTTTGGGCATATTTTGGTTTTAAAGCAAAGGAAGGCAGTTACGAGTTAGACAAGAGCCATGCGGTCTGTAAACTCTGCAACGCCAGAGTCAAGTACTCGGGCAATACTACAAATTTGCGAGCACATGTGGCGAGACACCATGACAACGTAGCATTACAGGCTAACGTGAAACGAGTGGATCCTGCTCAACGAACTACTAAAGAAGTTAACTTTTCGAAACTACCAGCGACCTCAACTCGCGCAACAAACGTAACACAGTCAGTACTTTCTTTTATTTGCAAAGACATGCGCCCTCTGAGTGTTGTGGAGAATGAGGGATTTCGTAATATGATGACAACACTGGAGCCCCGTTACACCATCCCTTCCCGACAACACATCACGGACATCGCTCTCCCGAAGTTGTACGGACAAGTCAAAGCGACGGTGCTGGACTCGCTGAAATCTGTTAACTTAGTTTTTTCATGTGTTTATCCAAAAAAATCCTGCAAATGCTTGTATTTCTTCTCTTGTCAAATACAAATATAGATCCCTCTGTTTGAATTCAGCAAGCTGATGTTAAGCATGTAACAGCATTGTGTGTTTACTATGCTAGGACAGTTTTCTACAATTAAATTCTTTAAAAGAAACTCAATATATCGTTGTTCCTACAGTATCGCAATATATCGCAATATATCGTATCGTTGCCCCTGTATCGTGATACGTATCGTATCGCCAGATTCTTGCCAATACACACCCCTAATATATATATATATATATATATATATATATATATATATATATATAATGAAATTATAAATATATTTTTATAGTTTAATTTCATAGTAGGGGGGCCCCCAAAGAAAATCTCTGTTGTCTAGAGCCGGGCCTGGTTAGGAGGTTAGGGTAAGAGGGTTAGGAGGAGGTGAGGGTTAGGAGGTTAGGAGGAGGTGAGGGTTAGGAGTTAGGGTGAGACTGAGGGTTAGGTGTTAGGGTTAGAGGATTAGGAGGAGGTGAGGGTTAGGGATACTAACAGGACAGTGGTAGAAGATGTCTGAGAGGTTATGGTTAGGAGGTTATGGTTAGAAGGTTAGGAGGGGGTGAGGGTTAGGAGGTTAGGGTTAGGAGGGGGTTAGGAGGAGGTGAGGGTAAGGAGGTGAGGGTGAGGGTTAGGTGTTAGGGTTATAGGATTAGGAGGAGATGAGGGTTTATGGATACTAACAGGATAGTGGTAGAAAATGTCTGAGAGGTTAGGGTTAGGAGGTTAGGTTTAGAGGGTTAGGAGGATGTGAGGGTTAGGAGGTTAGGGGTTAGTGTTAGAGGATTAGGAGGAGGTGAGGGTAAGGCATACTAACAGGACAGTGGTAGAAGATGTCTGAGAGGTTGCGTCCCTCGGTGGCGTCCAGAGCCAGGTACTGACTGAGTCCTGTGTGGAAGCAGAAGGTGAGGGGGAGACACTGCTTCATCCCCTTTCTCTGCTGGAAGCCCCCTGCAGCCGTCTCCACATCCAGCAGGTCTTCAGACCGGTAGTGGTTAGAAAGGGCCATGCTGCCCATCAAACTATAGAGACAGACATAGTGGTTAGAAAGGGCCATGCTGCAGCTGCCCATCAACCTATAGAGTCAGACATAGTGGTTAGAAAGGGCCATGTTGCAGCTGCCCATCAACCTATAGAGACAGACATAGTGGTTAGAAAGGGCAATGCTGCAGATGCCCATCAAACTATAGAGACAGACATAGTGGTTAGAAAGGGCCATGCCAGGTAGAGAGGCAGACAGACAGGTAGAGAGAAAGACAGACAATCAGACAGAGATAGACAGACAGCGAGATAGACAGACAGACAGATAGGCAGAGAGGCAGACAGACAGGTAGAGGAAAGATAGACTAACAGACGGACTGAGAGGCAGACAGACAGGTAGAGAGACAGACCGACAGATACTGACCAAGTGGCAAAACCTCCGGGGGCTAAAAAATGAAGCCAACGAGGAAGTGCCAAAAACTGCAGTTCTGCAGAGAACGGTTTTTGGTCTCTATAGCTAATTTCACCGTTCATTGACAATGTTTAAATTTTAGGAGTAAAGTTATGCATAATTAAGGGGTGTGACAGCTTTGAGTGACAGGTGGCGCCATCACTAGCTGGTGGCTAGCTAGCAGGGCCCGCCTCAGCTCCACCCACGCTCCACTTTTCTTTTTTTTTTTTACAGGGAGTTAGGCGGAGTCAGGCCAAGTCAGGCACTGCCAAGATGGCAAGGGCCGGAGCTGCCCATTTTGAGCTTCAAAACTGCTCTTCAGGAAACCTATGGGTGACGCGACGGACATGACGTCTATTATTTAAAACAGTCTATGATACAGACCCTGGGACCACCAGCTTCTGTCCATTGTGCAGGGCGGTAGGAGCAGCGGTAGTCGTTGGGCAGTTTGAAGCGAATCTGAGTTTCAATGGAGTCAAGCTCCTCCTCCTTGGCTCCATCTGAAACCATGGCAACAAAAATGTCAACGGAAGCAGGAAACTGCAACAGGAGGGGGAGGGTGGAGAGATGCTATCATGAGGGTGGAGGAGGAGGAGAAGGGAGTAGGAGGGGGGTAGGAGGGAGGGAGGGTTGAGGAGGGAGGATGGAGAGAGGGAGGGTGGAGGAGGAGGGTGGAGGAGGGGGGAGGGAGGAGGTAGAGGAGGGTGGAAGAGGAGGAGGAGGGGGGTGGAGGGTGGAAGAGGACAGAGGGTGGAGGAGGAGGAGGAGGAGGGAGGAGGAGGACGGAGGGTGGAGGAGAAGGAAGACGGAGGGTGGAGGAAGGGGGAGGGAGGAGAGACGCCATCATGAGGGGAAGGAGGGAGGAGCTACCTTTGAGAGAAGCGATCATGCGAGGACATCTCTGAGAGAGGAAAGTCTTCAGATGATCCCAGGCTTTTTTCAGGACAGCATAGTGTTGGATGTATCGACCCCAGTCCAGATAATACTGCCTGAACACAGTCTGCCAGGAGAGGGTGCCGTCCACCCTGTCACTGCTGTAGATATACACATAGATACAGTTAGGGTTATATAGGGTCATGTTTAAGGGTTCAAGGATATGGTTATAGTTCAGGGTTGGGGTTATATATAGTTAAGGGTTATGGTAATATATGGTTATGGGTTAGGGTTACAACAGTGTACTCACTCTGTCAGTAGCCAGTACCGGGAACAGATGGTTAGGGTTATTTACGTTTAAGGGTTTACTCACTCTGTCAGTAGCCAGTACCGGGAGCAGAGGCTCTTCCACAGAGGGTTGTGTCCAGTCAACTCATTTAGTCTCTTGTTTACAAAGCTACAGCTGTGGACAAATAGTCAATTAGTCAAACATTAGTAATGCAATAGTAATAGTATAATAGTAATAGTTCTACAATAATAATTATATATGCCAAATGTTAGTAACATAATAGTTATAGTTATTCAATAATTATACAATAATAACTATATTAGCCAACACTTCAACATAAACAAAAAATATATATAATATTCAATGCCTGAATAGGTACAGGAGTATATAGTAAATAGAGATACACTGTCAACATAAACAAATAATATATAGTTAAAACATCATATTTAATATGTATTGCCTAGGCCTTTAACATTTTATAATCTATAAAATACAATATTATAAAAACATTGAATATCGCAGCAGATATATACATATATATATATGCACACACACACACACACAAACACATTACATCATTGAAATATTCAGCATGCTATGCTACAGTATATACATTTTGCAAAGACACAAGATAATATATATATAGCATATCTTGTAAAGCTAGCTACGAATATTGATATTATAAAATTATATATTAATTATATATTATATTATATATTCATTATATATAATATTATATATAATGAATAGTAGAACTTTACAAACAGGAACATATACTGTTATATAACAGTATAACAGTAATAGTATATGTTCCTGTTTGTAAAGTTCTACTATTAGATATAATATACGAAAAAATATAATTAGTAGGTTACTAGTTCGTCATGTTATTAGATATGGATATATATTGTTAGATAGATTAGATGTTAGATATATACGAATAGGTTACTAGTTAGTCATATTATTAGATCTGGATATTTATTGTTATAGATATGTTAGATTTAGGTATGAATCGGTTACTAGCTAGTCCGGTTATTACAGATATCTGTATTGTAAGATAGATGTGATATATGTTAGATATCGATATATATATTAGTAGCTACTCATGTTATTGTTAGACAGAAATGTTAGATAATATAGCTAGATATAATATAGATATATATTGTTATTAGATACATGTGTTGTATAGGTAGGCTATGTTCATTTAGATTTATATATATATATATATATATATACACATATACACATATACATATACATATATATATATATATATATATATATATATATATATATATACATATACACACATATATATATATACATATACACACATATATATATATACATATACACACATATATATATATACATATACACACATATATATATATAGCCTATATATATATATATATATATATATATATATATATATATATATATATATATATATATAGTTATTAGATACATGTGTTGTATAGGAAGGCTATGTTAATTTCGATATAATATATATATTGTTAGGTTTCCAGCTGTTAGCGAGAACTTCGCGTTGCTGCTTGTTTACTGTGGCGGCAGAGTAAACAAGGTTTATAGATATTAACATATATAATCCTGTTGTAACGTGTGCTTGTTAAAGAGAGAAGTCCTACATACTGGAAGAGATCCCTGAAGTCCAGAAAAGACAGAATTAGCAGTAGAGGGTCTGAAGGTAAAGTATCCAGCCGTAGCTCCATGGAGGCCGCCATCTTGGATCTGGTGGCACCAGTTTATGCGTTCTATTTGTCCACCCGACTCGATCTGCGAGTCGGATTTCCGAGTTACGAACCGGAAGTTTCAAATAGAACGCCCCCGAGGTCGTATATACCAGAGCTATGAGCGCAACAGTGCGGTGCCGGAAGTAAAAATCCCATTCATTTTTCCCGTCGAGATTTTGATTAAAAGCCATTACGTCGTAACCATCCAATGTATACTTACAACCGGCCGTTTTATTGTGCAATGATAGGATAGGCAACTTTAGAAACCAAAAACTAAAGGAAGGTTTCAAGAAAACAAGTTGTATTCGCGATGTCATTTAGAAGGACTGCATTACCCACAATCCTAAAGTGTAACACGACGTCTTTGATTGGTGGAGCTCGCTGTTACCATGGAAACGTTTACCTGCGAAAGTCAAGTCGTCAATTACTGCTACCACTGAACTCGATCGTTTACCACAGAGCAACCATGATTTCCCTTAGACGCAGGGAGAGTTGTTGTTAGAGCTGTAGATGAAATTAGCTGTACATATTGAAAAATATGTTGATATTATAGAATATACGATGATATATGATTAAAAACAAAATACAAAATATATGATATAGCAGTATTGTATAGTCATTTGGGTAGTATAAAGCCTAGGAATACATAATGTTGAATGAATAGTAACTGGAATACGTAACTAAAATCACATGTATTAAAAACGAGAAACGTTATTACCTTATATAACCCATTATATAACAGCCGTCTTAGCCGACACACACATTGGGAATCGGCATTGTTGGACGCGCGAGCGGTGATTGCAGTCAGGACTGTAGCCTACCATGTCGATGACAACACTACACTATATGAAACGCTATACATACACACACAATATATGACACAACTTTTATTAAAAATATAAACAATATAATAATTACAAAGGTGCAAGAAGCACGCTAAACTATCGGGTTGGAAGTTGCAATGGTTTATGGGATGAGTAGTTCATTCACTTGTTCACAAAATAATGTACATAGTCTTGTACCTTTGCCTTTTCTTCCGTTTTCCAAATTCTTTTTATGCCCGAATCAAACATAATATGGTCACGACTACCACAACGAACGATCGGCTTGGTTAAAGGCTTAATACTCTTTTTATAAGGATTATACGAAAAGTGGACGAGATAAATCCATGGGAAATTTACTTCCGGCACCGGAGCTGTTAAAAAGGGGCGGTCACTGTTACAGTGACCGCCCCCTTTTTAACCAAGCCAATCGCTCGTTATGGTAGTCGTGACCATATTATGTTTGATTCGGGCATAAAAAGAATTTGGAAAACGGAAGAAAAGGCAAAGGTACAAGACTGTGTATATTATTTTGTTGACCGAGTGAGGAACTACTCATCCCGAATCAAACATAATATGGTCACGACTACCATAACGAACAATTGCGATTCTGCGCTTAATAGCAATACGCCAGCACCTGGTCATTTCAGAATTATTAGTTTTGTTTTATATTTTATTCAGACAATTCATTTATTTATTTTTTTACCTTATTTGTAGAAAGTTTGGTTGTTTAAAAACATTTAACCTACTTTCAGTTTAGTTGACATTAGTTTTAGATTGTTATTTCTGATAGTTATTAGGCCTGTTACCACCACCATCCTCGTCCTCATCATTGTCTTTAAATGGCCTTTATTGTTCAAGATTGTGGTTCAGAAAACTATACAAACACAACACTTAAAGTCATGTAGGATAGATGTTACAGGGAAGTCTATAAGGATTTATAGTGGTTGCTTCAATTTCAAATGAGAAAAAAGCATGTAGTTGTTTATGCATTCTTTATGCATTCGTATATGATGCTCACAGTTTTGTCTTTATCTTTTATATATGAGTGAATTTGTTTTGCCAATTGTGCTGTTTCTATACAAATTTATACTAATTGCCTTGTATTTCTTTTTTAGGTTTTCCCATTTTTTGGCCGCCTGTGTTCCTGTCAGCCTTCCCTGCAGACCCATCTGTTTCAGTTCAAGCTTTTATTGAATGAATATATCAACTGGCGCACACAGCATTATGGGCTTCAGCATAACATAACAAAGACACTAGGTGTCGCTAGATGCTCAATATACCACATCCATAACATCTTCCTTCCTTTAGATTAATGTTCTGTTATTAAACACTTTGAACTCTTCACTTCTCAATCCCCATTGCAGGCTGTAATAACATAACATAACTATATCAACAACTCCTTGTTATTATATTATCACATTCGAACATGCCTGGCATTTGACAGTCTTTCCACATCTTTCCCTGGTTTTTTTTTTTTGTTTTGTTTTTTTTGTTGTTTTTTTAACAATTAAGGAACAGACCGAGAGTCTCTAGTGAGGTCCGTGTGTGTGTATATAATTATGTGTATGTGTATGTGTATGTGGGCATTAGTAAGGGCAGCGATCCGCCTGCACCCTAGCTGAGCCCGTTCTCATGTCTTGTACGTGTTAGTGCATAGTCCAGGCAGCGGTGTCCTCGGGGTGCGAGGAGCCAGACTGCTTGGGGGGTGTGCGTCTTCGGTCCCATCTGGTTCGCCCTGGCCTGACCCTTGCCCAGTCTCGGCTGCAGCTGACTTCCCAGTCATATGACCCTGTTCAGGACTGTTCTGCTCCGGCCTATCGATTGGCTGTGCATCAGCTGAGCGCTCTGCCACCCGAAGATCCACACGGTTGCGTCTGTAAAGTGTGCCGTTGACATCCACCACAAATGAGCGAGGAGCGACTTTCTGGATGCATTGGCCCAGCGGCCACCTTCCTGTGCGATCACCTGGTAGCGGTTTCATTCTGATCCGATCTCCCACGATCAGCTCTGGGAGGTCCCTGGCGGATCTGTCATAGGTCGATTTCGCCATCCGCCGTTTCCACCGCAACTTCTCAGTCACTCCGACCACCACATGTGGCTGCAGCAGGCTGTCTGCAACTGGCAGCGAGGTTTTGAGCCTTCGAGACATTAAGCGTTGAGCGGGGCTGCTGTCCAACCCCTCTGTGGGCGTGTTGCGCCAGTGGAGGATGGCCATCCATAATGATGCACTGTCCTCTGTATAGCACACCATTTTGCAGTCAGCTCATCCCAGAAGGGCCAGTAGTCCCGCACTGCCAGTGGGGTGTCCTCCTTGAAGTCAGGCCACCCGTCCAGGATCACCGTCTTCAGCTCTTGGAGTACATCGTCCGTTCCTGTGTGCTGTGCTATTTGACGGAATCTGAAGGAAGTGACATTCAGGTGCTGGGCTTGGTCCATCCTCTGTCTGGGTGGCAAACACTGCATGACGCACATGTGGGGTGTCTGGACCCTGGTGCGGCAGAGTAGCTCGACTTAAAGTGTCACTGACGTACATTTCCAGCCCAGGCACACCACATTGAGGTTGTAACACTGCAGCTGCATCAGCATTCCCTGGAGACGTTTCGGTGCACTCAGGAGGGGCTTCTTGAAGATCGTGATCATTGGTTTGTGGTTTCTGCGGTGACCATTTCTCTGCAATATAAATATTGGTGGAATCTTTGGCATGCGAAGACTATGCTCAAACACTCTTTCTCAATTTGAGCATAGTTTTGCTCCGTTTGCGTCAGGGCTCTCGAAGCAAAAGCCACAGGCTGCCCCCCTTGCAGCAAGCAGCATCCCAGCCCATTCATGCTGGCATCACTCTGGACAGTGACAGGCTTTGTGACATCATAGTATCTGAGAACAGGTGTGTTGGAGACCAGTCGCTTTATTTCATGCACTGCGTCCTCATGTTTGGCTAGCCGGTGCCATTCTGTGTCTTTGTCCAGGAGTCTGCGGGGTGGCTCACAGACCTCCGAGAGCTTTGGCAGGAATTTTGCGAGGTATGTCACGAACCCGATGAAGCGTTGCACAGCTTTTGCATCGGTAGGAGTTGGCATCTCCAACACAGCCCGTGTTTTCTCTGGATCAATCCTCAGACCTTCCGAGGACAGTATGTGTCCGTGAAAGTGGACTGCTTGAAGTTTAAACTGCAGCTTGCGCTTGCTCAGTCTCAGCTTCACAGCTCTGCATCGCTCCATGAGAGCATGCAGGTTGTTGTCATGGTCCCGTTCTGCATCCACCTCCGTGTTGCCGCACCCAACCGCCAGGATGTCATCGGCTATTGGTTCAATGCCAGCCAGGCCTGCTAGCAGTTCATGCTGTTTGCGTTGGTAGATTTCCGGTGCTACAGAGACACCGAATGGGAGTTTGAGCCACCTCATGCGGCCCCACGGCGTCCAGAAGGTCGTCAGACGGCTGCTTTCATCATCGAGCTTGCACTGTAGAAAAGCGTCGCGAGCATCCACCAGTGTGAAAATACGAGCCTTGGGTAGCTTGTACAACACATCCTCCAGCGTTGGCATGTGATAGTGAGACCTCAGCAACGCTCGGTTAAGGGGTTTGGGGTCGATGCACAGTCTTATTTTTTCTGGTTTTGCGACCGTCACCATGTTGCTTATCCACGCCATGGGCTCGCTCACTGGTGTGATATTGCCTGCTCTGATGTGCCTGTCTAGCTCTTCCTTGACCTTCTCCCTCAACGCTACCGGAACATTTCGAGGTGCACATTGTACAGGAGATACATTTGGATCCAGCTCAAAGTGTATTTCACCTGGGACTGACCCGATTGGGTCCATGAAGACGTCAGTGTAGTTGGTTAGCAGCTGCTCTTTGGTGAGGGGCGCGCACTGATTTGCCTCTACTTTATGCAGCTCCTCAGGGATTGTGAATGCCATTAGGCCTAGGCACTCGCATGTGGCCCCAGAGAGGAGAGGCTCCTGTTGAGTTTCCACTACCTCAAAAACCAGGCCATGCTTTTCTCCTCTAACAACACAATCTGTGTGGAATCTCCCCTGTGACAGCGTAGTTACCCCAGAATACAGTTTTAGCTTGGTTGTGCTTGGGTGCAGCGCTGTTCCAGGTGACAACTTCTCTTTGATCTTGCTGCTCATCACGTTAAAAGTGGCACCTGTATCTAGCTGACATGCTTGCTTTTTCTTGTTCAAACGCAGGTGCACGAACCATTTGAGCCCCTTTGATTTCACGTTGCTAATGCATTCTGTGGCTAGGAACATGTCATCCGCATCTGTGTCCCCTTGCTCAACATCTTCCAGCACGTTCACCTTTTTTATCTTGTTACTAGCCTGACATACTTTAGCAAAGTGGTTTGCGACGTCACACGCTCGGCATGTCTTACCGTAGGCTGGGCACTGCTCTCTGCCCCGCTTGTGGCTGTTCCCACAGTATTTGCAAGCAAACTGTAGATCTCTTCCTCTCCTGTCTTGAGTTTTACGTCTCTCATTTTGCTTGTCTGCTGCATTCACACTGTCCGTCTGCACTTGTGGGCTCTCCATAGTTTTCATGCGCTTCTCCGTCAGTTCCGCCAGACGACATTTTTCAACCGCTGCTGATAGCGTCAGCTCTCGTTCACGCAGCAAACGTCTTCGGGTGTTCTCACTTGCAACACCAAGCACGAGCCTATCCCGAATCATCTCGTCCTTTAGCCCACGATACTCACACGACGCCGCTCCTTCCCGTAGTCTGGTTAGGAAACTGTCTATTGGTTCATCAGTCTCCCGTTTGCAGCACCCGAACTTATATCTTTCATAAATCACATTTTTTGCTGGCTTAAAATACTCTCCCAAAGCATCTAGGATGGCAGCAGGGTCATTCTTTTGCGCATCATCCGATGGCACGTTGTGCATATAAATATGACGGCACTCGTTACCCATCAGTCGTCTTAGCGAGGCTGCCTGCACTTCTTCAGTCTTCTCATTTATGCCCGCAGCTAACACAAAGTCCTCGAAGTCCGCACAGAAAACCTCCCAGTTCTTCGCCAAATCTCCGGACATCTGCATGCCTTCCGGTGCCGGAATCATATTGTCCGCCATGCTATTTGTTCTAACTAGCTATAGCAGCATCCCACTCCTGACACCATGTTTCAGTTCAAGCTTTTATTGAATGAATATATCAACTGGCGCGCACAGCATTATGGGCTTCAGCATAACATAACAAAGACACTAGGTGTCGCTAGATGCTCAATATACCACATCCATAACACCATCCTCTGTACAGTTGTCCTGTTTGACAATAAAATAATTATGTTATGCACACCAAATACATTAAACACATTATATAGTCTCCCGCAAATAAAATTAGCACCACAACAAAGAAGCAAGTCTCTAGAATCAGAAGTAGAAAGCTGAACTGCCAACTCTCACAGATTGAGCGCGAGTCTCACGTCACACATGCCTTTTCTCATTCTAATGTTCCCCTCTTTGCCAATTTTATACGGAATCGTCTCGTAGACTATTAAGAAAGTAAAGACACAGAAATACATTCATATGCAATGACACAGTAGGTTACAAACAAACTCACTCCCAGGCAGGGACGGACTGGCCATTGGGCAATGTGGGCAAATGCCACTGCGGCCGCCTGGTGATGCGGCCGTTCGGCCTGGTGATGCGGCCGCAATAAAGCGGAGCGGAGCGGCTGTATCAATAGGCGGCCACGGCCGCAAATAACTAAATAAATGAATAAATAGGGTAAATAAATAAAGCAGAGGGGCTGCGTCAATAGGCGGCCGCAAATCAATAAATGAATAAACAAAAAAAATAAAAAATAAAGCGGAGCTGCAGGCGGCCACCCCCCTCCCGTCTGAGAAAATTTCTAGGGCCGAATTTTGTTCCAAATTGCTAGCGACGTCCATGGTTGCAGATGACCTGAGAAGACAATGTGGCCTCTCTGTCAAAATTGCCAGGGCCTCTTTTTGGTGCCAGTCCGCCACTGCTCCCAGGCCAGCTTTGAGGCATTTCTCTTCCCGGTAAATAAACATTCATAACTCATTCTGAGCTTAATGAGGAGCTCTGTCTCCTCATCAGACCCTGTAACAATATGGAAACAATCCCTAAACCACACAGAATGCACAGCAAAAGATGTAACATCAGATAGATAGGCTATTTAGATACACTATTTGTAGTTTATTTTTTATTTGTGACAAATAGTAGCCTATAATAGCAGTATATGCTTACACTTGTAAATTGTTGGCTCTGTCATTACGCAGCAACAACGGGTAGTCTATTGCATAACTACCCTGGCCGATCCGTGCTGGCTCCTTTAATTAATTTTCTTCTTCTTTGGTGGTAAACAAACAGCAGACAACAGTGTTTGGGGCTCATTACTGCCACCGCATGGATGTATTTTTCGTGCACCACTGCAGTGCATTGTGGGTGATATACAGCTCTGGAGTGACCGTCAATGTTGACTCGATCCCTCAGGGTCAATCTCACCAAGGGCACGATCTCACCAAGGGCACTTCAGCTTTTTAGAGAAATGCAGACATCCCAAGTCTCCCGGAAGTTCCGGGAGTCTCCCGCAAATTAATAGCGTCTCCCTGATGCAAGCAAATCATGTACAATCTCCCGGAAATCCCCCCCCCCCCCACCGTCGGTCGTCGGTCCGGGGTGTGTTGCGATCGCGCGCAGAAAGCAGAGCAGTATCCTAACGTTATCAAAACGGAATATTCAGATATCAAACTGGGAAATACGATTGTGTATTGTCCGAGACGGATGTGACGTCACACCCGAGCTGCAAGTCGCGATTACGAGACAAATATGGTGCGTTCTATTTGTCTCGTAATCGCGACTTGCACCTCGGGTGTGACGTCACATCCGTCTCGGAAAACAAGTGACCCCGGGTTTTTGCATTCTATTTGGCACACAACAAGACGAGTCGGAGAAAAGATGGACGTGACTTTAATATGCTTGAAAAACAGTATCATTCTGTGTTTAAACGTTAATTAAATATAGACACATTGATCACAGAGAAATTACCCAAGATTTCACAATGTACTTGGTTGCAATACGCAGTTTGGACATTTCGTAACGTTTATAGTGATTATCTCGTTTACGGTGCACCACATCTTTGTTACTGAACTCAGGGTCCTCTGAGTTCAGACGAGTTGACGAGTCGTATATACGACTCGTGCAACTTCCGGTTCGTAACTCGGAAATCCGACTCGCAGATCGAGTCGGGTGGACAAATAGAACGCACCAATAGAACGCACCATTAGTTCAAAAAAGGTGGAAGGCTGCCATCTTGGATCCGGTTGCAACTGCTTAAGTGCAGACGAGCTGCCATCTTGGATCTGGTTGCACTAGCTTTGCGTAAATTGCGTAGTCTAGTTATAACATAAGTAGTAAGTAAGTTCAAACATAATGTATAACGCAAGTATAACAAATGTTAGTTATAACCTAAGTGTTTACTAAGTCGTGGTTTACACATTACTAAATCAAAACCAGTTGCACCACGGCAGCGGGTCGGCAGTAGCTCAGTAGGTAGAGCGGGTGGACAGAGCGGGTCGTCCACTAACCGTAGGGTCGGTGGTATGATCCCCTTGATCCCCACTTCCGAACTGTCTGCATGTCGAAGTGTCCTTGAGCAAGACACTGAACCCTGAACCCCAACTTGCTCATAGCAGACCACTGCTCCTATGTACAGTAGGATGGGTCAAATGTAGAGAACAAATTTCGTTCCCAGAACATGGGAATGACAAAATAAAGACCGAGACCGAAAGTCCACACAAACCTTTAGTAGTACCAAAGCTTAGTAGTTATTAGAGTTCCGGTACGGATAAAGCACTTTTGCCGAGTACGAGTATTATACGAGTAATACGAGTCAATATCTGTGCTCGGATTGAATGAAAATCCTCATTGGGTAGCTGACTGTGTCAGCGTTCTGTGATAGGCTACAGCGCCCCTCCCCTACACAATGCAGATGTGTTGTTGTGTCCCGCTCTGATCACTCACACACAGAACAGCTCTGTCTCTCCCTCAGTCACTCAGGTTCGTGGGTCGTTTTCCGTTAATGTTTAGGGTTTCTTCAGCTTCAGGTTTGTTATTACTTAGGTTGGTACTTACTTATGAACCAGTAGAGTTCTGGTAAACGTGGGTTCGTTCAGACGTGGTGCCGACTCGCGTTGCGTCTCTGCCTGTCGGAGATTTTTTTTTCTTTTTCTTTTTTTAACCGTCATCTGGCTGCCTGGCTCTAACCAGTTTTTTTTTAGTTCACGCACGGTGTCCGACACTTTCTTGCTGTATTTCGTGAAAAAATAAAGCTAGTAGTGGTATAAATATTGGAAATCAAGCTACACACACACATACACACACACACTCTCTCTCTCTCCCTCTCCCTGCCGGTTGTCAGAGTTTTTTTTTTTTTTTTTCAATGCTGATGCTGTCCTGTAAATAGTTTTCTAATCAGCAATAAATAACAATTTCTGATCAACCCATATCAATTGCATGCTTAAAATAACATACCGGTTAAAACCTCGCTCATTTCAAGACAACCCGACCCACTTCCGGGTTAGGCCCCGCCCACTCCGAGTACAGATACAGATAATTCATATGGTTAACAGATACAGATACAGATAATGCTGTACTCGCTCATCCCTAGTAGTTATTAATAAATATTAAAGTATATACAGTTCGTTACAACTTGTTGTCGTCACGGCGACTGCTTGCGTTACTAAGTTGTTACTAGTTACTAGTTGTGACCAGACGTCCCCGGTTTCCGAGGACAGTCCCCGTTTTCAGTGACCTGTCCCCGGAAATGTCCCCGGTTTTCACTGTGTGTGACGGAAAGATCCGAAATTGTAATAAAGGAAAAAATGAAAAAATGAAAATGTTGACCAAAAGACATGTAGTTGCGCACTGTAGCCTACTGCTCTCAGCCACAGGCTAAAGCCAGCCAGAACAAGCCCCGATCACAGTAGAATGCTAACCCTCTAGAATGCTAGCTGCGCGGTAGAACTATTTTCTTCCCTTTGCAAGAGGCTGCAGGTAGCCTACCTATGCGGTACTTTCATGGCATTCGTGCATCTATTCAGCCAGCTATGGTGTAAACACAGCAGGAATATCATTGATTGAATACGATTGGCGAACCAAAGATGTTCTTGTGTTACTGTTTATCATGCTGTATGTTATGTTATTTAACGTTGAATTTATATGTATATTATCTACGATGTGTGTGTATGATCACAGATCTGTTTGTCTGACAGACACAGCTATTGCTAACATTATTACCAGCAATGAACAGCTGTTTTGACTAGACGGCACAAAGTTTTATTAGGATGACATTTCAATGTCACGCTAGCTCCTTAGAGATTGTTGGCAACTTGTCGGCAACTTCATTGAATAAAACCACTAAAACATACTAAACTAGTGTAGTGTATTTTCTGTTATACATTTACAGGATGTTCTCCTTATTTCTTTTATTCATCATATTCACTCATCCTTTACATAAAGAATGTTTCTGTTTAAGGAGAAGAACACAGATGTGTTCTTCCACAACATATGGAGACATACAGATAACCCTAAAGGCCAACAGTGTACCATGAAGCTCTTTCCCATGGCCTTGGAAAGGTTTGCATACGTGATTGTGACAGTTTGTCTTTGATCGTAAATCCAAAACGTTATCTGCTTTATGGGAGTACAGCTTCGGTCTTCAGAAACAAGCCAATTAAAGCATACCTGACTTGGTAAGAAGTGTGTGTGTATTAGAGAAATCAGTTCAGTTCAGACTCGGACCCGATTGGGCTGTGTTACGCTATGCCACAAGGTTTCTGGATCCCAGAACGCGGGAGACAAAGGGTGGGTAGGTAGAACACGGTTTATTTGTAAAACCTCAACAACAAAAAACAAAGGCGATGAAGGTTGAAGCAGGAGCGGGCGGGCAAGGTAGGTGGAGTACTGGAGACTACGTGATAACGAGGTCCATTCCCAGGTGAGAGATCGAGGTCTGGGGAAGAGGGCAAACAAGGTATGAATCCAACGGAAAAAACACGCAAAATACTCATAAACAGAATGCGACTAGGAATGCTAGGGCGAGACACTGGTACCGTGTGTGACGGAATACTCTGGCGCTGGAGGGACGTTTGGGCCAGCCTTATAAAGGAGTCCCAATTGGGAATAGGTGTGCCTCGTGATTGCGAGTTCCAAAAGCCACGCCCCGCACCTGCCCAAAACCAATGCCTGTGGAAGAAGAAAGGCCCACCAAGGGCAACACACAACACAGGGGGAAAAACACACACACAAAAAACTCCCCCTGTGCAAACATAATCAAACCATGACAGGCTGGTTCGAGAGGTTTCGGACAATTCAGTGTATTGAATGACTTCCCGCTTGTGTTCTCTGTTAAATAAAAAGTTATTTACTCAGACACTTGTGAGAGCGGACCTCCATCATTTCATCATCCACACACCAGCATTCTGGCAGCCGAGAAGAATATACCACACTAGTCATCACAAACTTGTGCCAGCCTGTCAGTGTCAGTGATGACTAGCAGTCTCTGGCTGGCTGACTGGCTGCCTCAGCCAGCAAACGATGCGCGTTGATTTAAAAATTTAAAAAAAAACGCCATTCATTGAGTAGGTTGATTGCCCATTTCTCCTTGAACACGATAGTTCACCTGACATATTATATTAACATTCTTTTAAACTAACTGTCTTCAACAAATGCCCTGGGAGGCTGCCAGATGTCTATTGTACTAACTTACAAAAAAAGTCTTCCCCAAATCTTGTGAAAATCATGGTGTAAGGAGGAGGCCTTAGTTTGGGTGAAGTGTCTGATACATGTTTTTTTACAGCTGATTTTAAGGATGTTCTTGATCTCAGCTAGAATTTACTACGTTAAGCAGAGAAAAAAAACATAATTATTAATCAATTCCTTTGCAATTTTGGATAAATAGAGTGAGAGTAACTGCTTTGTGAATGGTAAGGGCAGTGTCCCTGTTTTAGTTTTTCTATGACAAAAACACTACATGTTTGGAGGTTTTTACACTGCTGAACCGAAAATGTCCCCGGATTTTGTCTCAGAAATCTGGTCACCCTGAGGATAACGATAATGGAGAAGTGTCTCCCAATACTTTGTGGGATGGCGCAAAGGCAGTAATTCGTGGTAAAATAATTGCCCTTATGGCCTCGCGGAATAAGGAAAAACAGAAAAGACTTATCGAATTACAAGAGATTAGACATACAGAACAAAATGACCCTCAAATATTAATTAGAATAAATAAAATCAAACAAGATATAAATGGTATATATGATGAGGAAATTGAAAAACAACTAAAATTTACCAAACAAACTACTATGAGACAGGATCGAGGGCAATGAAACTCCTTTCCTGGAGGATACGAAAACAACAGGGAAAGAATACAATTTATAAAATGAAGAACCCTATGACACAAAATATGTGCAGTAATCTAGAAGACATTCAACAGTCGTTTGAACTATACTATAAGGACCTGTATACTCAACCAACCAGAGCTGATATTACAATAATAGAGAAGTTTATAAGTTCACTAGACCTACCATCCATAGGAGAAAAACAGAACAAAGAAATTATGGCTGAGATAAAGTTAGAAGAACTGAATAAAGCCATCTCAAGATTGAAAGCTAATAAAGCTCCAGGCGCAGATGGATATTCGTCCGAATGGTACAAAACATTTAGACCTCAAATAACACCCATGCTGCTTAACTGCTTTAATCATACATTAAGAACAGGAGAAGCCCCGCAATCATGGAAGGAAGTGGGGGTGACCCTGAATATTCCACGATTCGCCGATTCGATCGAAGGAGCTTGATTCGTCTGCCAACTCATGGGAAGCATCGCGCTGCGGTGCGTCAACAGGAATATAGTTGTCTCCAGAGCAGAAGAAAAACAAAAGAAAAGAAAAAAGCGCCTTTTTGGTGGCACTTGACACGCAGCGACGCTCTGAAATAGGAGAGTGGCCTGAAATGTATTGCCATCGCGCCCCCCCCCCCAGCATCGGTCGCCGGTCCGGGCTGTATTGCTACAGCACGGGATCATTTCAATTGGTAGCGACGTCCATGTGGATCAATGAGCAAAAAAAAAGAAAACAACATGATTCGACGATCAGTCGACTATAGGCAAGACTTGACGAATCAGATTCGACTATGTAAATTCTTAGTCGGGGACACCCCTAGAAGGAAGCAGTCATTTCTGTCATCCCAAAAGAAGGTAAAGACAAAAAAGAGTGCAGCTCATATAGACCAATATCGGTTCTCAATGTAGACTATAAATTATTTGCTTCAATCCTAGCTAAAAGACTGGACACTATTATCCCGGAGCTAATAGATTTGGACCAAACAGGCTTTGTACTAAATAGACAGACACAGGATAATTTAAGGAGAACATTACAAGTGATGAGCCATATTACCTCAGCCAATATTGGTGCAATGTTGGTCAGCCTAGATGCCGAAAAGGCTTTCGATTCAGTAGGTTGGGAATATTTGCATTGGGTGCTTGCAAGATTTGGTTTTAAAGACAGCTTCATTGCATGTATTAAAGTGTTATACTCCTCTCCAACAGCCAGGATTAGGGTAAATGGACACCTGTCACAAAATATCCTTTTAGAAAGAGGGACATGCCAGGGATGTCCCCTGAGTCCGACCTTGTTTGCTTTATTTATTGAATCCTTGGCCCAAGCAATTAGGGAGGACTCTGAGATAAACGGGATAACGATTAGAGGAGAAGAACATAAAACCTGTATGTTTGCAGATGATGTCCTGCTATTTATCACAAGCCCTGACTCAAGCATCCCCAGATTGATGTCTCTATTAAAAACATACAATTCATACTCTGGATATAAGCTAAATACTAAAAAAACTCAAACCCTTGCATTTAATTATACTCCCCATCCAGATATAAAAAGGAAGTACAACTTTAAATGGGACTCTCCCACAACAAAAGATATATAGAAGTTTTTTAAAATTAATTATGGCCTCATCAACAAAGAGGTAAAATCAGACATCTCTAGATGGACGATGCTCCCGCTGGATGAGTAATAGAATAGAAATAATCAAAATGAATGTGTTGTCACGGTTTCTTTATCTCTTCCAGTCACTGCCACTGGAGATACCGCCCAAACAATTTGATGAATGGAACAGCTGGATTTCAAGGTTTATTTGGAATGGTAAAAGACCTAGGATACAGTTCAAGACACTGCAATTGAAAAAGGAGAGGGGAGGGAGAGCTCTACCATGCTTACAGGACTACTATTATGCTGCACAACTGAAACCTTTAGTATACTGGTGTACACCAAATTATGAATCTAAATGGAAGTCTTTGGAAATTACACAGACAGATATTCCAATACAATCAATATTAGGAAATAAAGGCCAAGCTGAAAAGAATTACAACAGCTTGAATCAATGGACCCTATTTACTGTTAAACTGTGGTTTAAGGTGTTGAGGAAATTGCAGCTGGAGAAACAGGCCAGGGTCTTGAATTGGGTAGCATATGATCCAGAATTTGAACCCGCAAGACTGGACGGGAGCTTTAAACAGTGGGTTAGGAGAGGCATCACATCTTTTTATTCACTCACTTCAAATTGTAACGATCAGTGCAGGAGGACCCACGAAGCAGAGGCACAGACAATCGAGTGGCAAAAAGGGAGGTCGTTTTATTCCAGGGTCGAAAACCGGAGGATCAATCAATTAACAGGCAGAGGTATCAAAAACGCTGGGCTAACTCGTGGTCAAACAAAACAGGGTCAATTACTCGGGAAGTCTAGGAATCACAAGGAAGAAATGCTGGAAACGCTCACTGGAAACAGACAAGACGATCTGGCACAGAGGGGTGGGAAAGCACAGCTTAAGTACACAAGGGCTGGGGAGACAACGACACACAGGTGAGAGACATCAGGGTAATCATAGACAGGAAACTCAACAGGGAGAGGGGGATGATTGACAGCTCACAAAAATAACAGGAAATAAACAAGACAGGACAGAATCTAACACTAAACAACCCTAACGGGTCCTGACAGTACCCCCTCCCCTACGGCCGACACCCGACGGCCCAGGATCGTGAGGGTGGGCCCGCCGAAAGTCTCTAATCAACTGAGGGTCCATAATGTTCTTAGAAGGGACCCAGGACCGTTCTTCCGGTCCGTAGCCCTCCCAGTCGACCAAATACTGTAGTCCCCTGCCCCGCCGCCTGACTGCCAACAGCCGCCGCACCGTATAGACCGGACCCCCATCGATGAACCGAGGAGGCGGGGGGGGCTTGGCGGGTGGGACCAGAGCACTCACACGAATTGGCTTCACCCGACTGACATGGAATGTAGGGTGGATGCGGGAGGACCTGGGGAGGGTGAGTCTCACGGCAGAGTCATTAATAACCTTTGATACAGGGAATGGACCTATGAACTTAGGCGCCAACTTACGAGACTCTGTGCGAAGAGGTAGATCCCTGGTGGAGAGCCAAACCTTCTGGCCTGGGCTGTAGGCCGGAGCCACTCGGCGTCGGCGGTCAGCTGACTTCTTGTATGCAGCAGATGAGCGGAGAAGGGCCTGTCTGGCACGAGTCCACATCCGCCGACACTGCCGCACCATAGCAGTGGCTGATGGGACATTTACCTCCTGTTCCAGGTCTGGGAACAGAGGGGGCTGGTAGCCGAAGACGCATTGGAAAGGCGTCAGACCCGTGGACGCTGAAGGTAGAGTATTGTGGGCATACTCTATCCAGGTGAGCATCCTGGACCAGGAGGAGGGATTCTGGGATGAGAGGCACCGGAGCCCAGTCTCCAGCTCCTGGTTGAGTCTCTCCGCTTGGCCATTTGTCTGGGGGTGGTAGCCCGACGTCAGGCTCACTGTAGCTCCTAGCAGCTGACAGAAAGCTTTCCAGAAGCGTGCCACGAACTGGGGCCCCCGGTCAGACAACACATTTCTGGGGAAACCATGAACTCGAAACACATGATTAAGGATTACCTCCGCGGTCTCCTTAGCAGAGGGCAACTTAGGCAGAGCAATGAACTTCACCATCTTGGAGAATCGATCTACAACGGTCAATATGGTGGTGTTACCTTCAGATAGAGGGAGTCCGGTCACAAAGTCCAGGGAGATGTCTGACCAGGGGCGCCGTGGGACAGGGAGTGGATGGAGGAGACCCGCAGGAGGGGCGTTGGAATGCTTGTTCTGTGAACATATAGAGCACGCAGCCACGTAATCCTCAACATCCTTCCGGATTGCCGGCCACCAGAACCTCTCCTGGATCCTGAAAAGCGTTCTGCGAACACCGGGGTGGCAGGATACCTTGGATGTATGGGCCCAGTGAATCACTGGACCCCTCAACTCTGAGGGCACATACAGTCTGTTAGGGGGACCACCAGGAGGAATGTCAGCAGCTTGGTTAGCCTCTTTAACTCTAGCCTCCACCTCCCATGAGACTGCACCCATAAAACAGGTGACCGGCAGAATAGGGCTGGTTCTATCCATGTCAGTCTCAGAGGCATGAAGGCGGGACAGAATGTCAGGCTTAACGTTCTTAGTTCCTGGACGGTAGGACAGAGTAAAGTGAAATCTTGAAAAGAACAAGGCCCACCGGGCCTGACGGGGATTCAATCTCTTAGCACTCTTTAAATATTCTAAATTTTTGTGATCAGTCCATACCACAAATGGTTGCTCTGCTCCCTCCAGCCAGTGTCTCCATTCCTCTAGGGCGGTCTTTACTGCAAGCAACTCCCTATCCCCCACAGCATAGTTGTGTTCTGCAGGAGACAATTTCTTTGACAGGAATGCACAGGGGTGAATCTTATTGTCTTTACCCGAACGTTGAGAAAGGACTGCCCCGATCCCAGTGTCAGAGGCGTCAACTTCCACCAGGAACTGGCGCGACCGGTCTGGAAGAGTGAGGACGGGAGCTGAGGAGAACTTCTGTTTCAGGCGTTGGAACGCTGCATCTGCCGGAGGGGTCCAGGAGAAAGAGACCTTGGAGGAAGTGAGAGCATGGAGAGGAGCAGCAACAGCACTGAAATTTCTTACGAACTTTCTGTAAAAGTTGGCGAAACCTAGGAAGCGTTGCACCTCCTTTCGTGATGATGGGGTTGGCCAATCCAACACTGCCTTCACTTTCCCCGGGTCCATCTGCAATCGGCCCTCTGAGATTATGTAGCCCAGGAAAGACACTGAGGGGCGGTGGAACTCACATTTTTCTGCTTTCACAAAGAGCTTGTGCTCTAGGAGCCGGCGGAGGACCTTCTTTACGGTTAGTACATGGGAGTGGAGATTAGGGGAGAAAATCAATATATCGTCCAAATAAACAAAGACGGTTCGATTCAACATATCTCTCAGAACATCATTTATTAAGGCTTGAAAAACTGCAGGGGCATTTGTCAGTCCAAAAGGCATAACCAGGTATTCATAATGGCCTATGGGAGTGTTAAATGCAGTTTTCCATTCATCCCCCTCCCTTATTCTTACCAGATGATAGGCATTCCTCAGATCGAGCTTAGTGAAAACTGTAGCTCCTTGTAACTGGTCAAAGGCGGAGGCAATTAAAGGGAGGGGGTATTTGTTTTTGACTGTGATGTCATTAAGGCCAGTGTAATCTATGCACGGACGGAGTGTCTTATCTTTTTTCTCCACAAAGAAGAAACCCGCTCCTGCAGGAGAGGAGGAGGGCCTGATTATTCCAGCCTTGAGGGAGGAGGTGATATACTCCTCCATAGCCTGCTGCTCCGGGCTGGAAAGGGAGTATAATCTTCCCTTGGGAATTGCAGCTCCTGGAAGGAGATCAATTGCACAGTCATATGGTCTATGGGGAGGTAGAGAGGTTGCTCTGGACTTACTGAAAACTTCTCTTAGCTCCAAGTAACACTCTGGGACCCCAATAAGGTCAGGGTTGCCAGGAACACGGGATGTGTCTGTTGGGGCCTTTAAGGCGTAAAGCTGAGGAAAACAATTCCCCCTACAATCCTTCCCCCAGCTCAGCACCCTTCCTGTGGACCAGTCAAGGTGAGGGTTATGGAGTCTCAGCCAAGGGTATCCTAGAATGAGAGGGTGGTGAGTCGAGTGATACAAGTAAAAACTCAGCAACTCTGTATGGCCATCTCTAAAACTGATCGACACTGGAATGGTTTGGTGGGTTACATGACACATGAGGCGACCATCTAGGGCTGTTGCTGAGAGCGGCTGGGACATAGGACCATTATCTAGCTGTAGCTGCTCTGCTAGCTTATAGCTCATCAGGTTGGCATCTGCTCCAGAGTCCACTAAGACCGGGTGATTAACAGTCAGTGTCTTTGAACTTAGAATCACTTGGGATAATTGTCTCTTAGAAACATGAGAAAAGGTGGAGGGACTCACCCGTGGCTGAGTAGAAACACTGGGGGGAGATAGCTTCATGGGGCAGGAGGCGATGAAGTGGCCGACCTGAGCACAATAGATGCATCTTCCCTCCAGCATTCGACGCTGGCGCTCTGCTGGAGACAGGCGGGTATGGCCGATTTGCATCGGCTCTGGAGCCTCGGGCAATGAGGGCAGCACAGCAGGTGAGTGAGAATAACCAGGTGGTGGAGACCCCCGAGGAGGCGCTTGCTGCTGACCTGGAAAGCGTCGGGACGAGGAGAAGGAAGACCGATGGCGCTCCGTCAGACGCTTGTCAATCCTGGACGCCAGGGCGACCAGGGCATCCAGCTCAGCGGGTAGGTCCAGTGGTGTAAGGTGATCCTTGATCGTCTCTGTCAACCCATTGTAAAAGGCATCTACCAACGCCGGCTGGTTCCAGCCGCTATCGGCGGCTAGTGTTCGGAATTCAATGGCGTAATCTAATACGGACCGTCTGCCTTGTTTTAATGCCACCAAAGCTTTAGCGGCCTCACGCCCTGGGGTGGCGGACTGGAAAATTGTCTTAAAAGTCTCTACAAACTGCGGCAATGAGTAACATATGGCAGACCTGCGGCTCCACTCCGCTGTCGCCCAGGCCTTAGCCCGACCCGACAGGTAGGAAATGATGTATGCAACTTTTGCTCTGTCAGATGGGAAGGCAGCGGCTTGGAATTCAAACTGTAATTCACACTGAGACAAAAAGGGGCGACAGTCACCGGACTCTCCGGAGAAACGTTCTGGGCTAGATAAACGCAGACACTGGGGCTCCGGAGGTTGGGGAGAAGGGGCTGCTGGTTCCACTGCTGCAGCCGCAGCTGACGCACCAGGATCTGGAGGATACGCTGCCAGGGCCTGCTCGAAGCCTTGAAGCCGGTTGATGACGTAATCCAGCTTAGCATTCAGAGTGGCACAGGTGGACTCACTCTGCCGGGCAGCTTCGGCCATTTCCCGGCGTACACCAGCCAGCTGTTCATCCTGCTGGTGGAGCTTCTGTCCCTGGGCTCTCAGGGCAGCACATACCTGATCCGGCTCTGCGGGGTCCATGTCTTGGCCAGATCGTTCTGTAACGATCAGTGCAGGAGGACCCACGAAGCAGAGGCACAGACAATCGAGTGGCAAAAAGGGAGGTCGTTTTATTCCAGGGTCGAAAACCGGAGGATCAATCAATTAACAGGCAGAGGTATCAAAAACGCTGGGCTAACTCGTGGTCAAACAAAACAGGGTCAATTACTCGGGAAGTCTAGGAATCACAAGGAAGAAATGCTGGAAACGCTCACTGGAAACAGACAAGACGATCTGGCACAGAGGGGTGGGAAAGCACAGCTTAAGTACACAAGGGCTGGGGAGACAACGACACACAGGTGAGAGACATCAGGGTAATCATAGACAGGAAACTCAACAGGGAGAGGGGGATGATTGACAGCTCACAAAAATAACAGGAAATAAACAAGACAGGACAGAATCTAACACTAAACAACCCTAACGGGTCCTGACACAAATGGTAAATTTCAGAGCTATAAGGCAATTTCTGACTCATTTGGATTGGATAAATGTGACTTTTATATATACTTACAAGCCAGAGACTATTTTAGTCAAATATCACAAACCAAAACGGGAACAGAATATACATTGATCTCTATATTCCATGAAGCTTATGAAAAAAACAACAATAAAAAGCTGGTCTCCCGAATATAAGGTAAAGTATACAAACCTCTAAAAATCATTCTACGATATACATCAAACAAAAATGGGAAAAGGAATCTAGTATAATAATATCAGATGAGACTTGGATGGAGATATGTGAGACACAAGCAACCACTGCAAACTCAAGATTGTTAAGAGAGTTTGGTTGGAAGAATGTTGTGAGATTTTGTATCACTCCCAAAATAACAGCATTGCAAACAGGCTCTCAGAGTCTGGGTCTTTGTTGGAGGCAATGTGGAACCGATATTGCCAATCATTTTCATATCTTTTGGGCATGTCCAAAAATTCAGCCATATTGGAGGGAAGTAACTAATGAAATATGTAAGATAATGGGAGTGAAATTAGACTACTCTTTTACTACCCTGTACCTGGGTGAAATACCAGAAACAGTCCCACACAAACACAAATACCTGCTAAAGATTCTTTTGGCATGCAGTAGGAAGGCTATAACCCGAAGATGGCTCCAAACTGATCCCCCAACATTGCACCAGTGGAGTGGGATTGTGACTGACTTTTGTTTTAAGACTTGAATTGGAGAAATGTGTTGAACGTTGGGAAAAATGGATTATGTATGCACTGTGCCTGGAATAGTATGACACTGTACCTCGATGTATGGAGAAGAATGAGCTGTGACCTTGTACTGTTACACCCATGAGTATGTTACGTTCTTTTTCTTTTTTTCTTTTCAAAATTCAAAACTCAAAATAAAAAGTATTTTTAAAAAACATTAAAAAAGAAATCTGGTCACCTTATAGTTAGGACTGCTTGCATTACTAAGTTGTTACTAGTTAGTAGTTACTAGTTAGGACTGCTTGCATTACTAAGTTTCTACTAGTTAGGACTGCTTGCGTTACTAAGTTGTTACTAGTTACTAGTTAGGCCATACAACCGAGTTTAGTAAACTGCTCTTTTGAAACTAGTAAGGACTTTTACTTAACAGACTTAGTAACTGGAGCTGGTTCAACCCAGCAGCAACACTCATTTTCTTGAACACCAGTGGGAGACATTATATAAATATAGTAGTAGCAGTAGTAGTAGTAGTAGTACTGGTAGTGGTAGAAGTAGTAGTAGTA
This sequence comes from Merluccius polli, assembly GCA_030340625.1. Taxonomy (NCBI): domain Eukaryota; kingdom Metazoa; phylum Chordata; class Actinopteri; order Gadiformes; family Merlucciidae; genus Merluccius; species Merluccius polli. Next base: position 32,114 of record JAOPHQ010006428.1, read on the forward strand.
GTAGTAGCAGTAGTACAAAAACTACGTCCCTAACCCTACAGCACCTCACAGTACCTTGTAACTCCTGTTTTGAAAGGCGCTTTATAGGCCTAAATACATTTTACTGACTTACTTTCTTACTATGTACATGTATGTACTACCTGAGTCCAATTCAATTGAAATCAATGTATTCATTTGTATACGCATTTATATACACACAAACAGGGACCCTATTAACCATAACCATACAAACCCTACTAACAAAACTCTATGAACCCTAAACATACTAACCCTACCCTACTAACTCTATTAACTCCACTAACCCTACTAACTCTTAACCCTACTAACTCTACTAACCCTACTAACTACTAACCCTACCCTACTAACTCTACTAACCCTACCCCACTAACTCTACTAACCTTACTAACTCTACCAACCCTACTAACCCTACCCTACTAACTCTACTAACCTTACTCACTCTACTAACCCTACTAACCTTACTCACTCTACTAACCCTACCCTAATAACGCTACTAACCTTACTCACCCTACCCCACTAACCCTATTAACTCTACTAACCCTATTAATCCTACTCACTATACTAACCCTACTAAACACTTCTAACTCTACTAACCTTACTAACTTTACTAACCCTACCCTGATAACTCTACTAACCTCACTAACCCTACTCCACTAACCATATTAACCCTAAGTCTCTAACCCTACTAACTCTATTAACCCTACTAACCCTACCCTAATAACTCTAATAACCTTACTAACCTTATCCACTAACTATATTAACCCTACTAACCCTAACCCTAGTAACTTTACTAACCCTACTAACTCTACTAACCCTACTCTACTAACTCTCTTAACCCTACTAACTCTACTAACTCTAACAGTATTAACCCTACTAACCCTTACCCTACTAACTTTACTAACCCTACTAACTACACTAACCCTACTCTAACTCTCGTAACCCGCACTTACTCTATTAACTCTACTTACTCTACTAACCCTACTAACTACTAACCCTACTAACCTCTACGAACTCTAACACTACTAACTCTACTAACTCTAACCCTACTAACTCTACTAACCCTACTAACACTACTACTAACACTAGAGTATACTAACTCTACTAAATCTAAACCCTTTTTTATCACAGTAGAATATTTGTGTGTGTGTGTGTGTTCGCATGATGGACTTTTGTTCAGTTCTGACCTTAAAAAAACAAACTCCCCCATACATACTAGACTAATGTGTGTGTGTGTGGGTGTGGACTTCAGCCCTGTCGAGACACTCAGACATAGTGTCACAGTAAATATTTGGTTCGAATTTTGCTTCGTCAGTGAAAGTCAAAATCAATACTATTGAAATTAATCTCTTTGGTGTTTTAATGTTTGATGCTAACTGGAAATGTATAAATTACGCAAAAAAGTATTAATGTAAGTCAGTTCAGCTGTTATAAATCAAATTATGGGTATGTTGTGTTGAGAGTGGAGAAAGTCAAACACTTTTTTAACTAAGTTTAACTGGTGCTCATACTTTGTCCTGTTGGGCAACATGAGAATAGAGTGAGTTGACAGGACAGAGAGAGAGAGAGAGAGAGAGAGAGAGAGAGAGGATAGAAGAGAGAGAGGATAGAAGAGAGAGGTTAAGAGAGAGAGGAAAGAGAATAGAAGAGAGAGAGAGAGGAGAGAGAATAGAAGAGAGAGAGGTTAAGAGAGAGAGAGGGGATAGAAGAGAGAGAGCGAGAGAGGTTAAGAGAGAGAGAGGGGTTAAGAGAGAGAGAGAGAACAGGGCAGGAAGTAGAAGGACTGGACGACCATGGAGCTTACAGCGACTGCTCTCCTGGTTCTAATACTACATGGCTGTCTGGCAGACTACAGTAAGATATCATTATATAGTCATTAGTATATATTATCATCATTACAATCATGTGTTAAACATGAACAAACTCTATATAGCAACTAGGGTTAGGGTTAGACATTTAGGTTTATGGGGATATGGTTAGGGTTAGTACACTTGGGTAAGGGTTAATACACTAGGGTTAGGGTTAGAAAAAGGGTTAGGGTTAGAGTTTGGGTTAGGGTTAGTACACTAGTGTTAGGGTTAGAGATAGGGTTAGTACTCTAGGGTTAGGGTTAGTACACTAAGGTTAGGTTAGAGATATGGTTAGGGTTAGTACACTAGGGTTAGGGTTAGAGATACGGTTAGGGTTAGTACACTA
>JAOPHQ010006429.1:0-33884 GCA_030340625.1 Merluccius polli
TGTTATGTTGAATAATGTTACAATGTTATCATGTTGAAGTTTGGTCTTGTTGGTGAAAGAGAGCAATCGAGGGATGATTTTGTGCAATAAAGATGATCATCATCGTCGTCATGTACAAATTATGGCTTGATCAGTGTAAAAAAATTGCATTAATTTTTGCAGCCTCACCAGAAGTGACATGACGTTCAAGAAATCACGGTGGGTGTGGCTTAGAAACAAAGACAACTGTCAGGGTCGTCACGCAGCCAATGAATGGACTGAGGCTTGATGACATCATCGCAAAAAGGGCACAGCCAATAAGAAGAAGCTGCCTGTGAAACGTGTCTTTAAACCTCTGTGGTCAGTACTGAATTAACTTGGGTGTTGCTGGACTACCAATATGGCTCTTGTTATTTCTGTCCACGTTTGGTACAAAAGTGTAACTTGTGTAGCGCACTGCTGGAGTGGAGCCTGTCAAGTTAATTTTTTTTTTTACAGAACAAGAAAGCAAGTTCAGCTCAGACCATCGCCTCCCTTCAAACCATAGAGGGTGCTTCAAACACTTCAGAATAATCAAATCCTTCCTTGTCATTTTCCGGGACCATGTCTTTCATTGTACTTCTCCTGCAAGGTCCATTGTTTGAGTGGAGGGGGAAGCGGGGGGGAGGGTGAGACTGTGTCAAACAAAAAAGGGACACCCAGTCTTCCTCTAGAGAGCTCTCCATCTGAAGTCCATATGAAGACATGGGGGGGGGGGGGTCTGGATCTGGTCTGAAGGGGAGAGGTAGGAGGGTGTTGTCCACCTACTAAATCCCCCGTCCGGGGGTCACAGCAGCTGGGGCCCGCAAAGAAGGAAGAGAAGCGAGCTGTGAGCCGAGACCTTTTTCGCCGACCTTTTTCGCTTTGTGGGATTGCCAATTTCGCGGCATGATAAAAAGGTGCACTCCTCCGTGGGCGTGGCTTGACTCCTTCACAGGTGGGGTTTTTAGTGGTTTTGACGACTTAGCTTATGGATAACTCCTCCTCTTCTTCTGCTACTGCTGCTGCTGCTGCTCCGTCCTCGATCCGACCTCTACACCCCCTCAACCTCCTCCACCACCGCTCCTCCTCCCTTCAGTACATGTCTCGGTAGATCCACCCCCCTCCTCCTCCTCCTGCTCCTCCTCGCTTCAGTACATGTCCCGGTAGATCCACCCCCCCTCCTCCTCCTGCTCCCCCTCCCCCCTCCCTTCAGTACATGTCCCGGTAGATCTCCTGCAGCAGGGGGTGCAGCGAGGCATCCTCCGTCTTCTTGATCTCCTGCACCAGCTGCGCATGCTCGGTGACCAGCTGCCGCAGGTCGGCCAGCTTCTGCAGCAGCTTGGGGAAGAGGAAGGCGTCGTCCTGGTGGTTGGCCAGCAGGTGGAGCCGCAGCACCTGCACAATGTTCTCCTGCATGCGCTCGATGTGCCCCACGTTCACCAGCCCCGGCCGGTCTGGAAGGAAACACAAGGTAGTACTCATTATTATGAATACTACATTATTATTATTATCACTACTACTACTATTTATTATTATTGTTTTATTGATATAGCCCATTTCATACACAGAACGGTAGCCCAATGTGCTTCACATAATCATAACAATCACATATTTAAAATATCTAAAAATGTTATGTCATAAGAGGTCAAATCGATTAAAATAGTTAAAATAATTTGAATAAAAATGAAAGCATGGGAATTCACAGGGAACATAGTACACAGAAATGACAAAAGCAAAATAAATAATTACAAAACAAATGAATAAAAGCAAAACACAGCAAAGATAAAAACATGAAAGCTAACAGACCACGGGTGCAAGAGTGGGTTAGTGGAAGGCATCGTGGAAAAGTTTGGTTTTTAGTCTGGATTTAAAAATGGGGATGGTGGGAGACTACTACTACTTCTACTACTACTTCTACTACTACTACTACTACTACTACTACTACTCCTACTCCTACTACTACTACACTATTTAGTTGATCCCAAGCGACCTGAACTAGTTTGGCTGGATGTAAGAAACACCCTAACCACTGCACCACCCTGTGATTAACGTTTCCTACCCTAAACCAGTTTGGGGGCAAGCAGAAGCCGCCGAGCAAGGTATCCTTTTTTATGAGAGCACACAAGAGGAAAAACAAGAGGCCAGGGAGGGGCTAACCTCCACAGCAGATGATGGCCGCCACGAACAGCGCCAGGTCGCTGTCGTCCAGCTCCAGGGCGTTGAACTTCATGGCGAACTGGAACTTGGGCTCCATCATGTCGCTGAAGGGCCGCCGCAGGCTCTTGAGGAACTCCCGTGTGATGAAGCCGGCGCCGTACGCCACCAGCAGGCCGTCCTTGTTCATGCACGACGCCAGCATGGCGAACAGGGCCTCGTACACGCCGTACTTGAGCAGCGTCACCTGGTCGTTGAGGTCCAGCTCGGCGAAGCCCGGCACCGACTTGGCGAACTCGGTGAGCTCCGTCACCGTCTCCACCGAGGTGCACTGGCAGCAGTGGAAGATGCGGACCTCCGCCTCGCGGTCCTTCAGACCGCCCCCCGCCGTGCCCACCATCTTGGCCACCAGGGTCTGCTCGGCCAGCTGCAGGGTGTCCATGTCGTGTATGACGAAGGGCTGGAGGAGGGGGGGGGTGCCAGAGAGAGAGAGACGGACAATGAGGTTACACTCCAGAGATTGAGATATGAATCAAAACTTTATTTATGGCGTGCTTTTTGTGCAAAACAGCAATACAAAGTGCTTAACAAGTGAAACAACGAGACATTTGTTTGAAGTAAACATCAGAATCACAACTCACACCACTTAAGGAGGTTTTATAACAAAACAAATATTGGTAAATGAAACGTATTCGAACACAATCTTAATTAAAAGTATGCAGTTCAAGTGTTCAATCATTAACTTCACAGTGAGATTCCTGCAAACCAACACATCCAAAATGTCCAAATAAGACAGGACAAAATGCTTTTGTTGAGGGCGGGGGGGGGGGGAGTGCAGAAGGGGGTCACAGCTGTGGACAACCACCGTGAGACACCCCCATGAGCGTGATGTAAAGTCAAGGGCAGGATCAAACAACAACGCTCATTGCAAAACAACCCTGTTTTTTAGTTGTTTTTTTTATATCACACAGCCCTCTGGACTGTAAGGCGCTCCGAGCACACGGTCTGACGAACGAAGAGCATGACAAAGAGGCTCTCACACACACGCGGCCGAGGCGACCGAGGAACCGGGTCTTTGCCTTTGAACGCGGATGCGTGCAACTTATTTTGGTGGCTGACCCCGTTTTCTGTTGACCTGCACAACGCCGACAAACACACAGCCGAACCACAAGAGAGAGTTCAACACGAGACCGCCGGGCTGCTGGAGTTGATTTTCCCAAGAAACCCACCAAAGCATTGGCCGCCGCTCCTTCACATCCACACACAAGAGCACACTGGGACAATGGAGGGGGTGTTTACAACAACATGGATTCCTGCATATGGGGGATGGAGCGAATTAGAGGGAGTATAAGCGAGAGAGAGAGAGAGAGAGAGAGAGAGAGAGAGAGAGAGAGAGATATGCCCTCGCTTCCTAAATCTCCAGATGTTGCCCTCCATCGCCTTTGTAACCACTGCACCGATCCGATGCACAGAGAGTCAGCTTCTGACCGAAGAAGCTGCATCCTACGCAGGAAGCGCTTCGGAGATTTTCTTTTTTGACAATGTCATTCGACTGCGTCTACGTCATTCTAGTCAAGTCCGAAGGTTTGCGATTGGCCCGGACCACGGCAGTCGACGTCGCCCTTTAATGACGCGGACGCAGCTCCAGCTGTCTCAATTCCACGCTGCTCCTCTCCTCCCGCTCGGCCGCTAACTGCTACCGCTCGTCTCCTTAAGGGTATAGTGAAAATGCAATAAGAAGGAGGAGGACATAGGAAACAGCCGTGGAGAACGAGGGTGGGGGGTTAGGGAGGTAGGCTCCTACTAGGCTCCGTATATGGCATGATAAGTTTTGCTGTTTTTCTTGAATAGAAGAAGAAGAAGAAGAAGAAGAAGAAGAAGAAGAAGAAAGAAGAAGAAGAAGAAGAAGAAGAAGAAGAAGAAGAAGAGAACAAAATGGGATTTCTGCATTTAACCCTGTTCTAGGAGCAGAGCTCGGGGACCGACTCCATGTCTACTGCCTGGTGCCTTATTGGTCAAGGGCACCGGCAGTAGTATTGACCTTACATGGATGCTTTCGGGGCGGGAGGAAACCGGAGCAGCCGGAGGAAACCCATGCGGACACGGGGAGAACATACATACTCCACACAGAACGGTTCGAAAACCCGGGACCTTCTTGTTGTGAGGCAGCAGCGCTAACAGGACCAGGGGAACATCTACGGTACCACGGTAGACGGTGCCTTGTTCTTGTGTGTTGGCCCGCGCGTATTGATTGAGCAAGTTATTTCTGTCCCTGGCTAGGGGCTCACACTCTCTCTCTCTCTCTCTCTCTCTCTCTCTCTCTCTCTCTCTCTCTCTCTCTCTCTCTCTCTCTCTCTCTCTCTCTCTCTCTCTCTCTCTCTCTCTCTCTCTCTCTCTCTCTCTCCCTCCCTCCCTCCCTCCCTCCAGTGCAGCGCCTGGCAGGATCGTACGGAGACATGAGGGTACATGCGGCTCGCACGTTTCTGCTTTGTGTCCTCGTCGAACCTCCGACGATGGGTCAATCCCCAAACTGCCTGGCGACACGAGGTCATCGGCTTTACTGCTCAGATACTGGTCTGATGACAGGAGGCCAAGGTCACCCGTATCTGAGGTTCGTCTTTCACGCAAAATATCTTTTTAATGGTCTCCAAATAATATCACCTCAATATAGCCCACAGTTTATTTAGCAATTGGATCTAGGGCTGCAGAGACAGAAAATGTATTGAATCAAATGTTTAATAATCGATTAAATCGTTTAGGTCATTTATAAAGTACAAATACCAAACATTTGCTGCTTGATGCTTCAGAAATCAAAAGGTTTGCTTCATGGATCATTATACAATGAATTGGCCTACTTTGGTTTTTCTTGGCTGCTTGCCAGATAAAGCACGCACATCACTTTGGACTCGTTGGTCGCAGCCCTATTCATGAATCGATAGCGACTGATACTTTGATACGTGCTGCAGTACACACACACACACACACACACACAAACTCACACACATGCACACCAGAGCCCTCCCCCACTACTACTCACTGGGGTGCTGGTCTTGCCGGTGAGGATGGTCCGGGCCTTGGCCTTGTTCATGTTGAAGTTCTTCAGGTAGGCCTCGTAGATCTGCCGGGCCAGGGTCTTCTGGTCCGCCTGCCTGGGGTCCTCCACCTCCCGCTCCCCGGTCACCAGCTCCGCCTTCAGCTTCAGCTTCTCCGACTGGGGCATCCGGCCGAAGCGGATGGCTGCGGAGGCAGGGGAGAGACGCGTCGTCGCGGTTACCGCTCGGCCAGGATGGTTACCGACTTGCCGTGCGTTTATCCACAAATCTCTCACTGAATGGCGGGCATATTTTTGTGAACGCTCACTATGTGAGCTTGATGATCAAATTTGTATGAAAATTGTTTTCCTTCTTGGTTTATTGTTGAAATACATACACATGCCCCACCTCCTGGAAGCCTTCATTCAAAGCGCCACAGCATACCCACAAGGGCATACGATGGCCCTGTTCCCACCTGGCGGTATTAACATGTGGTTTTGGAGATCTGATCACGAGTAAAGACCTAAGTACAGGTGGGCACGCACCCATCGCACATTGAGACCTGATTCCTCCAGACAACCACCTTTCGGAGGTGGAGAAGCTAAGCGGAAATACGTACTTGTTTGCCTGCCAAAGGCGTCACTTTAAACTGCAGCTACCTATACTTGGGATCTGCGGCAACAACAACAACAACAACAACAACAACAACAACAACAACAACAACAACAGAAGCGCCCAGTCTCTATCGCCCTATCTCTTCTTCTTCTTCTTCTTCTTCTTCTTCTTCTTCTTCTTTTTCTTCTTCAAGCGTAAATGATGTATGTGTTTATTTGCATGTAGGGTGGGGGAAGTGAGATCACCTCTCGGAGACGGGTGTGGGGCCACATTTTAGTGTGAAGTGACACACTTAGAGCTTCGTAATCGAATCTCCAAAACCACAACGTTAATGCCAGGTGGGAACAGGGCCTTTGTTATTAGCATGGGCTGCCCCAGAGGGAATCAAACCGCTCAACCTGACAGTTGGTTTAATGGCCATGCCATACCAGTTAAGCTACTCAGGGCCTCTTCTTCCCACACTCATTCCCGTGCTGCCGCTACCTGGGCAGGAGAGTGGACAGAGTCGAACTTTAGTTTAAGATTGTAGGCTGATATCACTGCAACGGCGGTGCAGACTTGTCGTGTGTATGTTGCTTCAGGGCAGTATCTCTCATTTAACATCACTTAAGTTCAAATACAAAAGTTGCTATATCCGTGGGCTGGGAAAACCAGCTCGCCCAAAACTATATTATCGGAGTATTGCTAGAAATAGGACAACCGGGAGATACGATGAGGTGTAAAGTGTGTGGACTGGATGTGTTGTTTTCGTAGACGGTCTTAAAGGGGTTGTATTTACAGAAGCGGCAGCGTCTCTCAGACAGGCTGATCCTCACTCACTAATGAGATTACAGGTAAACTGATTTCAATCCATTCAACCCCAACGCCGTGGCCAGGTGTATACGCATGTACAAACACACACACACACACACACAACAAACACGGCTGCACCGGGCCCATTGAAGAGGAGGACCCCAGAGAGGGAGGCCAGGTAGCGCGCCGAGTGTGGCATCTGGGCCCAGAGCCAAGTCCAATTACGCTGAGAGGAAGTGACCGGTGCTAAGCTGGGCATTAGCGCGCGCCCCTGAGCCCCTTACGGCTAACGGGATCAGTCTCTGACCCCAGCTGGGGGCGGAGCCGACCGTCTGTCAGTTGGCCGAACTTCCTGCCATGGGCGGGGGGGGGGGAGAAAAGAGTCTGATAATTGAAACATGGCTTCCTATATTGAGTCTACATGAAAATGTACAAAATGTCTTCGAAAGAGAGCACTTCCTGGTCATCATTTTGAGAAATGTTTTTTTTAATTGTATTAACACGCTGGCTGCTTATTCCTTTCACTGAAGTTAATAAAATATATATTATGAAGTGTTATCATACATTTTATGAATGACGGGCATATTTTGCATGTTTTACTCCCGTCTTTACTTTTACTACCAGGAACCTTTATGAAGTACTTTATGAAGAGATGAAATACAATGTTCAGGGATGACAACACATTGTCAATATGGTTTTGGATTTGAGTACACTGTAATACATGTCTATTCAAAGTTATTTCCCGACACTGACTTCTCAATCAAAGATGCTTTAGTTTGTCCCGGACTCACTTTCTGTCTATTGGGTTTCAGAACAAAACAAAAATAAACAACGAGAAAAAACGAGACTAAAACTCACACAAATACCAAAATCCTCATCCTCATCTCACATGAAAATGAAATCGATCTCCCGACCCGCATGTGGGAGTCATGTCCCATGAGGCTTAAAGACGAGCGTAAACCGGTAGGGTCACATTATAACGTATCGCTGTGCAAATCGACTGTCGTTGTTTTTACTACATAGATTTAGGGAGAAACGTCTACTATTAGCCGTCCCGCTTCCCCAGATTCGCTTTCCCACTTCCCCTTCTCCGGTGTCCTCGCGGCCCCCATCTCTGGTGACATTACGGCCCATGAAACCCAATACACGCGTACTGTAGCTTAAGAGGAAGTATTGTTGGCGGAAAAACTACCGCCGATGAGCTCTTGGTCATCACTCTTCTCGATCGATTGCGAGAATCGGCACCGGGTTTGGTCGCCATTCGAGAGCTTCCTGTGGACACGCCCCGATAGGACGGTGTAGCGGCTCGGTGACCCGCGTCTAACGTTCGCCCTCAGGTCACATGGTTCGGTACCCATGGCCTGCTGCACACAAACCATACGTACGTTCACCTGTATCCGTTTCATGTTTACCTTTACAATTGCATTGACCTTTTCCGTCAAACAAATACGACGGACAGAAAGACACACACAGACAGACAGACACACACACACACACACACACAAAGGTGGACAGACACACAATCACATCATTCCACAAAGAGCTATTTTTGAAGCGGCTGATCGATCGGGACATTGACCCTGACCAATGGTCATTGTGTGATGTGGTCTGTGTTTACCCAGGTTTCACACAAGCAAACAACACTCCTCTTACATTTACCGCAAACTTTGCTCTCCATTTTCAAGTTATAACCACACACCAAGTTAGCTGACAGTTCAGCAGAAAGAAAAATCTGAAAATGTGTTCAAAGATGAAAAAAACAAACGCTGATGGGCGTATGACATTGTGCGCTTGGTTTTCGGAGGGCGATCGATTTTCGATATCGATATCAATCAATATTCTAGAAAAACACACACACACACACACATACACACACACACGTCACCGTAAATGCAGTGCAAACACACACATGCACACACACACACATGCACACACACACACAGGCACACACACACAGACCTCATGGGTGAGTGAGTTCAGACGGGGCAACAATGCAGCACACGGCGCTATGCGACCTCTGTACAGGTTTACAGGACGTCCCGCTACAAGGCTAGCCCATCGCTGGTGAATGTCAGCCGGTCTATTTTTGAACGACGGTAAAGTAGAAGGTATGATAACGGCATTCGGTAAGAATATATATGACTTAGAGCCGTGTTCACCTGCCCCAGTCACCCGTTACACACACACGTGCCTAAACACGCAGCGTCAACGCTTCAACGGTTGTTTTTACAACACGGTGCAGGTATGTACAGTAATGATGTTTGTTTTGTTGTATGCTTGAGCGTGTCCGCACATGTGCGCGACTGCGTGTCTGTGTGTGTGTGTGTGTATCTCAATGTGTGTGTGGGTGTGTGTGTGTGTGTGAGCTGTCCTCACCATTGTGGGACATGCCCACCGAGAGGCACTTCTGGAAGCGGCAGTATTGGCACTTGTTGCGGTTCTTCTTCTGGATCTTGCAGCGGCGCTCACACTTGTCGTACTCCAGCTTCAGGCGAATGGTCCTCCGGAAAAACCCCTGTGTCAGAAACAAACACAAATAAGTCATTATTGTTGTGAATATTGTCCAAATAGGATTGTGACCCCAAACAATAAACCCCCAAATCACTTTTTTCAGTTGAAATGGTTGCGTTTGGGTCTCACAAAGTGTTGGTGAACATTTCTGTTATTTCTGACTCAAATGTCTCAAAATTGTGAAACGGGGGAAATTCTCTGTAAAAATCTGTCTGCTACTTCTGGCTAAAAACGCTTTTCCAGAGGTGGTCGTTTGCCAATTTGGACGCTTTTTCTAAAACCTTAACGACCGTCCCGACTGCTCAGATCGCATGTGTTTAAACTCATAGGCGGACGTTCTCCTGCTAAAACGGCGGTTTACTTACCCTTCAAGCAGTTGTATAAGAATATAACACAAACATGTTCTACCCTTCAATACGATTTACGACGTGGTCTGAAAACGTACGTTCAAGGTTATGGCTTCAACAACAACAACCTTATATTTTAAATGCAACACATTTGCCTCAAATGACCAAACATGTGCACACACACAACAAATCAGCATACAGAAGCGCAATCCATGACATAATAATTTCCATACGAGTGAGATGTGACAATCAGATAGCTTCCCCATTTCCCCGTTAACCATGAAGACCCTTTGTCTGTAGAAGAAGAAGTGGTGTTGAGCGTGAAACATAGACTGGGGAATTGCTAAATGTATGTATGTACCAGACAAGCAAAGCTTAAAATTAAAACCAGTTAGTAACTCTTTGGCACCCTCTCACCTATTAACTGCAAAGTCTGCATAAGCATACACATGCATGTGTACACACACACACACACACACACACACACACACACACACACACACACACACACACACACACACACACACACACACACACACACACACACACACACACACACTGCTTACACAGGGTGAAATGGGGCGAGGGCAGCATTCCAGTAGAAGCGGACTGGGCGCCATGCCAGGGCTGGTGGGGTGACCACTTATGTAAAAGGTCGCCCTGATGACATCACAGGGGTCAGCCTTGTGCTCGGCTTACCGTCAAATAAAGAAAATGTCTGGCGGATGAAGCGTAGATGAGTGTGTGTGTGTGTGTGTGTGTGTGTGTGTGTGTGTGTGTGAATTCATTCAAATGCTATTCACATTCAACACCAGAGTCAATTCAAATCCAGGAATGTTTGCAGAGGGAGCTTACTATTAAGCGGTTAACATTACTATTACCATCATTACATCATTAATAATAATAATACTATTATGTGATCCAACTAGCAATACACAAGAGTGTAAGACGCTGCGGTCAAGCGGGTCGTCGTTCACGATCAGTTGGTCTTCTCAGCCGCCGTTCATTTTACTCTGCACGTTTATTAGCGTAATTACGGCAGACCAAGAATAAACTCGCCAAACTCTGGATCGAGTCTTGATACCAGAACCAAAATAAACTTGCTGAACTCACGATCAAGTCATCATAGGCATTATAAAATATCCGTGTTTAATATGGGAGTAGACCATCCAGAACTAAATTACACTAGTTTTATATGCTAACCTTTGAAGGAATGGTTTCCATGTTCCAAACTTGAAAAAGGCAAATAAGTCCAATACAACGTAATAGCATAGGCATAATAAAACATGCTATTCTTTAAAAATCCTACAGTTAAATCCCTCCATATTGGAAATGGGTGTAGACTAGACCATGCAGAACTATACTACACTGGTTTCATCCGCTAAGCTTTGAAGGAAAGGTTTTTACGTCAGGTAAAGTAGCGGTCAGCATCTCGCAGGGCAAATGTGTTGAATGCCATTACCTGTTTCACTGCTCGATGTTTTATTCATTTTATTTAAGATTTATTTGGCAGGGACAGTGCACCTCAATCAACATTTTAGTTCACACTTCAATGTAAATGCAGTCTTGCAGGTAGTCTTGCATAGCCAGACCTGTCTCCACACTTGGAGAAAGGTCTGGCTCTGCTCACTATCATTCTGGCATAGGGGAAAAAAATGCTCTGTCTTGTTTGTATTTCTTTAACCAATCACAATCGTCTTGGGCGGCACGGTGGCAGATGGCGGAAGGGGGAGGAGCATAAGGTATAAGCCCGCCCACAGCCTGCCATTGGGCGACTATTTCAGTCGCCCAATGGCAGGCTCTGGGCAGGCTGATACCAACAACCTACATCTGGTAGGCCGGACCGGCCGAGAAGCTAATTTACATCTGTAGTCCAGGTCAACAACATAACAGTTACAATAAAGTTTACAATAAAATAAAATATATTGTTATGTACACATTATGTTCGGAAACATTAACAGTAGAGCAGCGTAAAAAAATAATCAGTAAATGCAATGTCCACACGAATGTTCACTGGCGTTTACCGTCTGCCATCCTCATTAATAGTCGTTACCGGTCGACCGAACCGCCACGCATGCACGCTCTCCGGCACATGACAACATTTCCAGGGGGGAATGTGAAAGATACTCCAGCCGTAGGTGAGAACGCAACACTTACGCTGCGGTGAATGACTCAATTCAACGTGCTTGCGCGTGCAGTAAGCCAACCCTCGAGTCAAGCCAGAACATTTGATGGTTGGCTTTGCTAATGTTTCTTCTTTAGTGTGTTGATTTTGAGCTCATAAATCACAAATGGCGCCCGGGAGTTATGCCCATTATGAGGTATCTTGTGGTTGATGAGCCACAGTTAAGAGTCTCGCTCCACAGTTAAGAGTCTGGCATCTTAACATGCGTAGAGCGGGTCTATATCTCACACATTATTACCAGTTTAAAGAACAACAGGTTCTCCCCATAAACTTCCTGATAACCTAAGAGGTTTAACAGTGACAGTGCTGCACCTCGCCTCACCTCAGGTCGGCTACAGGAGTGGGACTCTGCCCCTGAACAGATACCTTGTACTGACTCAGATACCTTATCCCGTCTGAGATAATCGACACCCAAAGGTGTACATAATAAAGCTTTCTGTCCTTAAAACGGGCGGAAGTGAGCTGACGCAATGGGTCACAGGCGGAGATACGGATCGCGTACAATCTTCAAGGTTGGCCGCACCGTCGCCGGCTGTTACAGACAGATGCACGCGTGCATGCGAGCGATGGCGACGACGAAGACAACCGCAGCGCGAGGACGAGAACACATGCGTACATGTATGAGCGCCGCGCGCATCGCTGCATGCATGGTTACAGAGATGGTTCATGCACTGAACGCACCTCTTGGCGTGTTCATATGTGGCCGTCTGCATTGCTTTGAGACCTTTTCCATTTCGTTGCGTCGGAGTCATCTCCAGATAACAACCCAGTCACAAAACAACCTTCTACCCAGACTGGGATTTGGAGCTGGCACACCGAATTATTTTTAAGACGGCACACAAACGCCTGACCTGGAAACGGCATTTCCCCCCCCGGTTGGCTGGCGTCACATTTGATAAGAAATCGAATTTGACATGAATGCGTTTCCGACCCATGTGGTATTGCTAGACTCTGCCCTCATTAAATCTTATACGCTACATCAAAACAATACATTCACACTGCAATGCAGGTGTGGAGTGTGTGTGTGTGTGTGGTTGATAGCCGGTCCCAGCAGCCTCACCGGGCCCAGGTGAGGCTGCTGGGACCGGCTATCAACCAGATACGCTCCGCAGTAAGATTCTAGATTAAATTCCTAGATTAGATTACATCTTTATCGGTTTACAACTGTAGTGTACAAGAGACCTTTGTGTTCGCCCCCCCACTCCCACCCCCACAAAAATGGTCGGGTAAAATTACCACAGCGCCAGGTTATTCAAGAGATAACTGTGGACACCAGAGCTGTGACAAGGATGAGTTCTGACTAGCGCGTATTAGATCACTTTACTGCCCCCCCCCCCCCCCCTGTAAACCAGCGAGTTGGATAGACAATCCTGCTGCCCATAAACCACTAAATGGTTTAAGTCCCTAAGCGTCGTAGATTAGGGACCGTCCAGAGACCCTGAGGTCCGCTGAGGCTCCTCTGAGATGAGATGGGACCAGTGTGAAAATAAAAGCTGCTTTCAGTTATTATTCCCCATGGGCTTACCTGTAACGCGGGCCAGCTGTCACCTGTTAAATATTGGCTTTTGAAAAAGTTTTTATTTTTTTCTCTCTTTCGCACAAATACCATTCTCTCTTGAGTCTTGCCTTGTTCTTCATATATTATTAAAATGTTTTCACATTTGTGCGTTTTTCTGATTTGTTATAATAATATATTGTTCATTACAAAGCATATTGAGTTCTATTGAGTTGACATAAGATGACTGATGTTTGCCTTGACTTATGCTTAAGCTACAGATTTAAGTAATCTGTATGGGCAGGACAACACCGTTAAGGGGACTAAGCTCGCAACCGGGTAGCAAAATAAGTTCAAACGTTCCCTTTCTGAGAACGAAATACCCCTTAAAATCAGCACCGGTAAGAGAGAACTGCATTCTCAAACACAAACACACACGCACACGCACACACACACACGCACAACGCACCCATTTGACCTCAATCGCCTCCGACGGAAACACCTT
This sequence comes from Merluccius polli, assembly GCA_030340625.1. Classification (NCBI taxonomy): domain Eukaryota; kingdom Metazoa; phylum Chordata; class Actinopteri; order Gadiformes; family Merlucciidae; genus Merluccius; species Merluccius polli. The sequence continues at coordinate 13,637 of JAOPHQ010006429.1, forward strand.
CTTAGGTAGTGAAGCATTAACCGAGATGAATAAAGTTAATGCTTGTTCAGGGCCGTTGTGGATCACATGGTTAAGGGTCTGGTGCTCACAGACACCTCATCATTCGCAGAAAAGGTTAACTGATTCTGATTCTTGACTTGCCATTGGGTGACTTGCGTGTCCATGCAGGCCTGGGAAGAGGGTGACCTGTACAGCACCGCTTACTCATGTCAATAAAAAGTCAAGTATGTCAATATTCTGAAAGAAATATCATAAAATCATATTGATCACTGAAATGTTGTTGCCATTGTCGGTTCGTCCGCAAATGCAAGCTCCTTACATTTTCAAATGAACAGCGACAGCAAGAAAGAAAGAAAGAAAGAAAGAAAGAAAGACAGCCAGACAGACAGACAGACAGACAGACAGACAGACAGACAGACAGACAGCCAGACAGACAGACAGACAGACAGACAGACAGACAGACAGACAGACAGACAGACAGACAGACAGAAAGAAAGAAAGAAAGAAAGAAAGAAAGAAAGAAAGAAAGAAAGAAAGAAAGAAAGAAAGAAAGAAAGAAAGAAAGAACAAACAAACAAACAACAAACAAACAAACAAACAAACAAACAAACAAACAAACAAACAAACAAACAAACAAACAAACAAACGAAAGAAAGAAAGAAAGAAAGAAAAAGAAAGAAAGAAAGAAAGAAAGAAAGAAAGAAAGAAAGAAAGAAAGAAAGAAAGAAAGAAAGAAAGAAACCAAGAAAAAAGTAAAGAAAAAAGAAAAGAATAAGGAAAAAGAAAAAGAAAAGAAAACACAGCGATAGGAAACCAAACCGAGACGCGGGCCGAGCGCTGGGTGCTCACCTTGCAGCCCTCGCAGGCGTGCACGCCGTAGTGGTATCCCGAGGCGCGGTCGCCGCACACCCGACACTCCAGGTTGAGGGAGGAGGAGGCGGGGGAGCTGACCTCCTCCTGGCCCGCGGGGGCCATCGAGTAGACCCCCGACGAAGGGCTGGACGCGGGGGTCAATGCATCTGGAGGAGGAGGAGGAGGAGGAGGAGGAGGAGGAGAGTGGTTAGGGTGTTTGACTCGTTCCTGATGTTCACAGTCTACAAAAATCACTGTGTCACTTTGGATAAAAAAGCATCTGCTAAATGACTAAAAGAGTAACAAAAAGAGGAGGAGAAAACAGCAAGTGAGCAAGTGTGCCTCTGTAGCATGCCCTTCATCGAGTCGCTTTGAACATAAGCACAGATGTGGTTAGGATGTTTGACTGGGACTGGGTTCGATCCCCGATGCTCCACAGCCTAACCTGCGGGCATCCTTGAGCAAGAGGCTCCAGATGCTCCTTGATCTGGACCCGTTTCTGAAATCACTGGGAGTCGCTTTGGATAAAATGTCATTAATAGCACAATGTGATTCACATTTTTGTTGGTATGTTTATTAATAGTCACATCATGTCATGTTTGTTGGTGTTTAAAACGGCGACCAGTGTCTTAGAGAGGAACCAGACCTCGTCTATAACCACTCTGTCATGGACTCATGCTGCTGCAGGGACGGCACTGTGTGTGTGTGTGTGTGTGACTAGTTGAGGCTCCTATGCAAATCCTATGTGTGTGTGTGTGTGTGTGTGAGTGTGTGTGTGTGTGTGTGTGTGCGTGCATACGTGTGTGTGCGTGTTACATGCAAATATCATGGTGGAACAAAATCACCATTTGACCTCTTTGGCCCAACAGACTCTTGGCCCTCCGCTTCTATCAGAGCACACAACTATTTTTATACAGTAATATTAGCCTGCCTGCATCATGGAAGTGTATCACATGACACGATCACATGATCCTAGCCTGGTGTATTTTTAACCTTGCAGGAGTGCTGGGGGTGGGGGGTGATAGGGGCGGCCTGTGGAATGGAGGTGGAGGTGGGGGTGTATGCCCACACATACGCTGGGACCACGAAATAGTTTGAAAAACAGTCAAGCCCCGTGACCTGGCTGGGGGTTGACAAAACAAGGGTGAGTGTGTGTCAGTGGTGCGTGTGTGGGGGGGGTGCATGCATGTGTGTGTTTGTGTGTGCGCGTGCATGCACGTGTGTGTGTGTGTGTGTGTGTGTGTGTGTGGGTGGGCGTGCATGCATGTGTGTGTTTGTGTGTGCGCGTGCATGCACGTGTGTGTGTGTGCGTGGGGGTGGGCGTGCATGCATGTGTGTGTTTGCGTGTGCGCCTGCATGCACGTGTGTGTGTGTGTGTGTGTGTGTGTGTGTGGGGGGGGGGGGGGGGCATGTAAGGCATGTCAATGCTTTGTAGTATCCATGCGTTCCCGAGCGCAGCGATGCACTCCCAAAGGAGACGAAGGACACGCTCTAAACAACCCCAGCACCTTTTTTTTTCCATGACATCATGACTGGTTTCCATGATGCTGTCGGCGTAACCTGCCTTCCTCATTCCGATCCTCCCATTGCGCTCCTTCATCTACTCCTTCTCCGGAGAGGGTTCGCATGAATGGCGTTTAGCAGGCGTTTATCATCAGCGGTGTTCAGCGGACGCTTAGCGTGAATGGCTTTTGGAGAACGCTGAAGCTGTTCAGCAGATGTTGAGCAAGAGCGACGTTTTGGGGGGGAAGTCAAGGGTTTGGGGGTTGTTGTTTTTTTTGTTCTGCTGGTCGGGGTTCGCGTTGCAAGTGCAAGTAAACCTCATGAACTTCCCACGTGTTGAGAAGCAAATATACAGCAGAGTGAAAGTTAGCTCGTTTCCTAAGAGCGTGGCGCTTAGCGGCTGAAGAATGTATAGATTCCCCTTTATCTGTGGGGGAGCAGAAAGGGGGCCAGCGTAGTGGAGGAGAGCTGCTTTTAGAAGAGGAGTGAGGTGTGTGTGCATGTGTGTGTGTGTGTGTGTGTGTGCATGTGTGTGTGCATGTGTGTGTGCATGTGTGTGTTTTTGAGGGCTGTAGCCCCAGGGTGCGTTGCTACAGGTCAGCCAAAAACTCAAACAAGCTCCAAGAGGGCCGTTCAAGTGTGCGCCATGAGCAGCTGTATAGCTCTTAGCTATAGGCCGAGGTCAAAGGTCAAACAAACCTCAGAGTTCGCAGAGTCAGAACGAATGAGGGATTATTGCTCCGACGATGAAACAACCGACCGAAACAACGGCACGGCCCGAGACCTGCGGCGCTTTGAGGTTGTCACATGAGCAGTTAAGTTAAGGAGCAGTTCGGTTGTCGCGGTGTAATGGGCAGTTAACACTCCTGCCCTGCCGCCCGTAACCAAGGCAAGGGCGCTACAACTGGAGTCGGTTCCCAAGCTACCCCTTGTGTGGCAGCCCACTGCTCCTAGTAATAGGAAGGGTTCAATGCAGAGAATTAATTTCCCCATGGGGATTAATAAAGTGTATCATTACTCATTACATTATAGTAAAGACGCAGTAGATTTAAAAAAAAAAATGGCAATTTGAAATCAGAATACACTTTCCAAAAAGTCTTTCTAATCAGGCCGTGACTAAGTGACTCATTTAAGGGTCCCAGAGGCCCTGATAGCAGAGGCTTGGTGGTTCTTGGTCTTGTGTGGACTCTGGACAGGGGGCCTCTGGGCTGTTCTAGAGACCTCAGACAACATGAAGGCCACTTGGGTAATACACAAACCCCTTGCTATACACAATGAAAAGTATGTTTTGTGTGCTCATAAAGTGCATCATCTATGGAGAAAATTAGATTTTAAAAGTCTTTTCCGTCAAACCTTCTCAACACCTCTTCTGCTTTAAATAACTTTGATCTAATGGGGCAATGGTATGGATCGGTACGCAACAACAAATGTGCACACTTTTAAAATGCACAATGTCAGTTCTGTTGTGTGTTTCTTTATGCATCTGCCTTTGACAATCTCCTTGTACTCTGTGACCTCCTGCCTGTGAACGGTGCAGTATAAATAAGCAGTTTCTCACAACCACAACCAACAACAAACAACTAGGGCTGGAATGATAAGCTTATCTCCCGACTCGACATTTTCACGATACTTGGGTGCCGATTCGACATGCATTGTGATTTTTAAGTTTTGCGATTCGATATTGCGATTTTTGTTTACTTTTTTTTAACACCAGACCAAGGGGAAAAAGTTGAGACTAGAGACTGTGCTTCATGAGGCATATTTCCCAAAACACATGTCAATCAAATGTCAGTCAGTCTTTCGGATTTTTCCTCACCTAGGACAGTCGAACCTTCGGATCCGGAGCCGTTGCTGGAGGACGGGTAGTCGTGCGGGCCGAAGGAGCTGAAGGCGTCGTCGTCGTCCATGGACTTGGAGATGGCCTGCAGCTCCGCCATGCCGCTGATGAATTCATCGTGGCCACACAGCGAGCTGTCCAGCACAGAGTCGTCCAGCGGAGAGGGGCTGCACAGGGGGGTGTCCAGCACAGAGTCCTCCAGCGGAGAGGGGCTACACAGGGGGCTGTCCAGCACAGAGTCCTCCAGCCGAGAGGGGGGGCCGTAGAGGCTGTCCACGTCGACCATGACGCTGGCAGACATGAATGGCGACACGCTCACTCATCAGCCTGGGGGGGTGGGGGGGGAGAGAGAGCGAAAGAGAGTAAGGGGGTTAATTAAGGTCATGATTCATTAGATCGATGGAGCTGATTGTCCGACAAATTGGTTCGGCTTAGATGGCTAAAAACAGATGAATATCATTACTAACTAAAGTGATGTTGTATCTAATGTTTTGCATCACAAGGAAATACAAATGCACCAAAATCGCAATACATTTAATTTATTCAGAGCAACCTAACATAACTCTTCAATTGTTACCTGCTGGAATGGTCCTAATAGTCCTTTAACTCAAATACAAACAAAACATCTGTCTGGGTTACAGGTCTTTTCGTGTAAATGTGCACATTTCCCCGCGATCCCAGCGAATAAATTTGTCGTCGGCGTGTCAGTATGTCATAAATCCTTATCGCCGAGCTCTCCGTGGAGCGCGAGCGGCGAGCTGGGCTGCGCTATCCAGTACGCCGCATGCTCATGTGTTAGCAAGGCTGTGTGAGTATCCGGTGACACAACAACGGCTCGTCCAGTTCTCCCAAGTGACTAAATATACAGCTACCGTAACGCTATCCCTACCCCTCCTACCCCTCCTCCAGCTCTGAGAGAGAGAGAGAGAGAGAGAGAGAGAGAGAGAGAGATTGGGTAACGTAAGGAGAGACAGAGGGCAGAGAAGGACAAAAATATATATCAAGAGGGGAATTGGGGACACAACTGGGGCAGTAGGTTAACTGGACTGTGACTGAGCAACCGGGCGTGCGGTTAGTCGAACGCCGATAGAGATTGCGGAATTGCCAATTAAGTAACCCTTCCAATTTAACAGGGGGGATGACTTCTAAGAGCTTGACTTAGTTTGATCCAGTGTTGTAAGGGGTATTAACCCTTTGTTGCCCCGTCAATAAGCCCCACGTATCACAGCCCTATGCATCTCATGTAAAGTGGGTCAATCTGCCGTAAAGCCCCTCCCGCATCAGACTACGCGATGGCATAATGCGTTATATATAAGACAACAGTGGTCAGCTGTACGATGACATACCAGCCGTATGCCGTTAAACGTGCACCTCTTCGGCAGTGCGCAGTCCTCACCCTTCACTTGTCTAATTTGGGAAAGGCTATTTTGGACCCGGTGCGTCCAACCGTGAGCTGTAAAAATAGGCTGCTGTCCTTGAACGCCCTCTCCCAGGTTCACCACCACCCCCCACCGCAATATTCAACGATGCAATCGTGAAGCGGTGTGTGCACTGTGCTGTGCTCCGCAAGCGCCATCCATCATGAGGTGGGTCTCCAAACGCCCGCCTTGTTACTGTATTACATTTGACAAGTGGGGGAGGTGTAAGTATTAGCGTTAGCATGTAGCCTCCACGACACAGCCCCCCCAACCCCCCCCTCTCTCTCTCTCTCTCTCTCTCTCTCTCTCTCTCTCTCTCTCTCTCTCTCTCTCTCTCTCTCTCTCTCTCGGGTCTTCATGTAATTTCCTTACAGCCACTTCACTCATGTGTGCTGCCTCATTCAAAATGCAGCTGGCTCTGGCTGGATGGATGTGCACATTGGCTGTAAGCACATCACATTCAACAATGTACCATTTGCCATTTAGTCATTTGGCAGAATCTATTCTCTAATGTCACTTGCAGCAAATTTATTTTAGATACATGATGTCACTAATGACAGGCGCAGGGGGGACCGTTACAGGTAGACCTGTGGTCGTTGGGGTTTTGAACCCAGAACCTTTTGAGTGGGAGTCAAACACCACATACTACATACACTACCTTGCGCCTAACAAACTGTATGACCCAAAAACCTGTACCACAATATTTGGAAATAAATATAGGCCATTGGACTATTCTACTGTCCTCCCGGTGAAAACGGACCCATTGTGGTCTGCTGACATCCTCTCTCTCATCCTCTTTTTAGCTATAACGAGACATGGCCATGGTCTAGTTCCTCCCATCCAGCTTCTCGGAGGCGCCAAGGTCTTTTTCACACCTTGGCTTCTCCTCCTCCGTTCCTCACCCTGAGCTACGCCTCCCTTGCTCGCGGTGAAAAATGAAATGGGCTGAAGTTGAAGTTGTAGTTGAAACCGGTAAAAGCATGATGTGTTACCACTGTACCAATTGACAAACCGGACGACAGGCTGTTTTTTGTTTGTTTTTTAAGATACGTTCTCCATGAGGACAGTGTGCAGGTCTCTTGGTGAGAGGTGAACCGCTGTTTAAACATTGCCACCCAGCACACGCGTGGACGTGTGACCCACTACCCACATTCCCCACACACACACACACACACAGCAAAAAGTTTGTATGCCAAAGCGTCATAGAACAACAGACATCAAGGTAGAAGCGGCGTGCCGGCCAGAAAATGGTTCAGACCAAGGTCGCATGGCCGCAAATAAAAACTTTTTCTACACGTCAAATCGGATCTGATTTTGTGCGTTTTGTGGCCACTCACACTTCAAATCAGAGGTTTGTCAGGAAACCAGATTCAGGACGGTTTTACCCTGTAGTGTGAACGTAGCTTTAGACTACAATACAAGCTCGAGAGAGACAGAAAGAGAGAGAGAGAGAGAGAGAGAGAGAGAGAGAGAGAGAGAGAGAGAGAGAGAGAGAGAGAGAGAGAGAGAGAGCAGTGCCTACAGTTTCTATGGTAACAGTAAGGATTTGTCCCCATAGGTTGACCTCTCTCTCTTGCAGTGGCCCCAGCAAAGCCTGCAGAGAAGCGCACACTTTGCGCATGCCCATGCCGAGCGGAGAGGACGAGCAAGGTCGCGCTCGTCTTGGCGCGCTATAGGGCTACGGCGGTCCTGAAGGAGGGGGGGGGGGGGGGGTGATGGTGATGGTGTCCACCCTCCCCCCTCACCAGCCAAACACACAGCACAAAAGGCCCGGAGCCACACAGCCTCTGGGGTCGCCATGGTGATGTCATGGCAATTCCCCCACATAGATCAAGTCGAAGGGGGGTGGGTGAGGATACCCGCCCCCAACTCAACAGAAACCCACAATGAAGTCCCTGGTTTCTTTGAGTGTAAATCATGCCCTTCATGCCCTATATTGGTGGTCATGAGATGCTCATTAGGTTTAATCTGCAATAACGCTGTGAACCGTGATCGCAGAGGGAAATATTGTGAGTGTAAATAAATAACCTGCGAGGCCCAGCGGCGGGATCGGTACCGTGTGTTTGGAGAAGTGATGCAGATCTTCCCCCCCCCGGCTAGAGAGCCTAGACTGCCCAGCCCAGCGACTATCAACATGAAGGGCTAAAGCCACGCTAGTGCCACAGCGATGGAAACCATGTACAGCAGATAGCGTCCCTGTCCGGGAACACACACACACACACACACACACACACACACACATTACTATCACACCATTGCGCTAGTTTACAACAGCCGAGGAACCGTAATCTTTAATACACTGGGAAGCCGCTAAAGCCGGTCACCTGATACTGTTTGAGATAGCTCATCATCATGACATTCCCCTTCTTCGTGCGATACGCTCAAACAGGATTGTGGTGTTTTTGATCGGGCGCCGCCATTCAGGCCGTCACCGCCGCCACGGCCCTGCACATCTGCCGACGCGCGGGGAGTCTGCTGAACGCTGTTATCACAAAGAGTCTGATGACTAATAAATACAGCTCCCCATGAGGCATGAGGCCGGCCGTGGTGCTTTCTAAGTTTCCCTGAGGGACTGAGGCCGTGTGTGCGGTATCAAGAACAATGCATTCAGATTACTGGACTGGCAGCGTACCAAGAACACAAGGTGTGTGTGTAGGCTTGTCAAGCCATGTCGCAGGAAAACAAACCCGAATGAACACCAAGCAAGTTTCCCAGGTACAAAGTACAGAGTCAGTGAGCGTAATTTCTTTGTGTCAGTCTGACCGAACACCTTTGATCAACATTGTAATGCAAATGTTTTGTCAAACAACAAAACGAGAAAGTAACATATCAATGAACAGATTGAAGTAGTCACCCCTACCTTCCTGATCCGAAAAGCAACAAACTCTTCAGAGTGTCTTTTGGTCTTCAACTACATGACAACCAGACAGCCTGAGTGATTTTGTGTGATGATACCGTCAGTGTATGTGTATGTGTGTGTGTGTGTGTGGGTGCATCAGAGCAATACCCAGGTTAATATTTAATCTCTTCTATGGCCTGGACAACAGGAGTGTCAACAGGTCCCTGAGGAGAGGGGGGGGGGGCTAAGTGTGTGTGTCAGGGACCGAGGACGGTGGTCTCAAGAGATACAGGCCGATATATGTCTCCGCCGTCTATCTTTTCGGCCTCCGCATTTGTTTGATGGGGCAGGTTAATGAGCCCGGCGTGGACCGTGCCCGCAGAGCAAACACTGTGATGATGGCCCTTATCAGACGACCTCCTCTCGCCGGTCGTGAGATTGGCCAAAGTGCACCTCGCCGTCGGGAGTTTTGATAGAAGAGTTTGAGCCGGAGGGCCGCTGTAGAGGATCCCTGTGACATGGACGGGTGGCGGGGGTGTCAAGGTTGTAGACCCTTCTCCATTATCAGGTGATTATGTTATGTCACATGATCCTCTATGGTTGTTGCAGGACAATAAACACACAGCACAGGTTGGTGGTTCAAACTCGGCTTGGTTTTAACCTGGATTTGAAAAAATAATGCAGTTTTGTGACGGTGCTGCATGTTGGAAAGTATTTGGAAGTACGTTGCGTATGACATGTGGGAACGATGATTACATTAAAAGAGTTATACAAAACTGTCCTATCAACTGTCAGTTGGAGGCGATATTAAATTGTGTGAAAGAGTAGTCGCGTTGTTTCCTGAAGTTACAACTGTGATTAATGTAAATGTAACTCTCGGATTACTCTGCCTGCAAAATATCTACTCTGAAAGGTGCACGCTTTTATTTTGAAGATTCATTCGGTTTTTTTTGGTGAGATGTTTGGTGAGGAGATAATGTATTAGTAATACATTACTAATAATGTACCACCATAACAGCTTAGCAAGTAGCATAGCGCAATCATTAAAACGGTGATAATATGCAAGTCATGCCTCTGAACCTTTATTAAGCACCTGGAATTTGGTGAGCACCACTTATTACTCAAGGTGTCCCATGTCTACCAATCTCATTAAGTAGTTAAGAAGAGTGAGAGTAACAAAACATTAAACTTCAAAGTAAATTTACACAAATCTCGTTGGACTTTGCGTCGCTGTTGGACAGCTACTTACGAGGCGTCACAGTTATAACACGAGCATTGAGTAATGCGCTTGTGGACGCGCAGTGTCAGCATGCGCGGCGCGTTACCCTGCAGTTTACGGTAACTCGACCTTTCACCCTGACTGTTTTTAGCATGCAGTAAAAAAAAAACACAAAATAGGGGACAATGAAGTGGCTGTCAACACATGGCACAAAACATCATTTTGATAGTGGTCAATGCAGTGATTGCCTTTTTTTTTTTTTTATATTGTAACAGATAAACTATGGGGAATTTTGTATGAGATTGCTACGAAGTTAACAGACTACATTAACAGATGCCGAGTACATTAACAGATGCAGAGTTGGTTAAAAGTCACAGAGCAGTGACAGAAAGCCATGAAGGCCGAGGACAGCTGACAGCTGACGGGGCTGACCTGAACTGACCCAAAATGTTGACTCCAATCATGGAGTATTCTTCATCATCATGCATGTAAGGAAATAATTCACGCCATTCTTCAAATTACCTTGAGGAATGAAGAATGGCAACATCCGCAATGTTGAACTGTTTTCTATAATACAATACGTCTTGTAATGTTCCCTTGGGGAAACTGGATCTCTGCATTCAACCCATTTCTACAAGCACTGGCAGGAGTGGTAACCCATCATGCATGTCTTGGGAGCATTACAGAAAACATGATATACAACATTTGGTCCTACAACTAAAGCATTTGTTAGACAACAACAGAGTGTATTATGCTTATTCGGGTACAAATTAATAAGCATTTACACATCAGTATTGGAACTATTTGCTGATAAAACACATGAAAAGTATGTTTTTCTTCTTCAAATCGGTAAAGATTTGTACGCAGTGGGTGAGTCAACAGAGTGAAATGGTCGTTGCCATTTAAAATCCCGGCTAATGTCATATGAGGGACATTGGAGGGGGGCGGCCCCACGTGCGACAGACCCGCTCACAGGATCCAACCAATGGCGGCCTCGCTTCCTGCTTTGCCTGCGATCCAGGATGATCTCTGTTGCTCAAACAAACTGCTTGCTTAAAGCATTGTCCTGGACGTAAGCCTTCACGGCCGGGCCACAAGCTGGATCCACCCTGCCACTTTGGGCTGAACGATTCATCGACATATCATCGAAATCGCAGACACCAGAACCAGAACCAGTGCCCTTCTTAACAGCTGCTCTGTCTTCTTCTCCCCTCCTTCCCCCAGCAATGATACAACCAAACACACCAGCAGAGCGGTCCATGTTGTTGGACACTGGCTGACCTCGGACGACCGCCTTCCAGGAGCCGCTTCTCATTGCACAGCGTGAGCTCATCTGATTGATTGTAATGGTTATTTTCCACTCAGGCTACCGTGTCAGCTCCAAAGTCCGTCCAAGACATACACCCAATCATGGGCATGCAGTGTGTCTGAGCATGTCGACGCATGGGGCCGGCCGGGCCACGTCGTCTCCTCTACAACTCTGTTCTTTTCTATTGTGCAAATAGTTACAACAACAAAAAAAACGTTATTCACCAACCCAAACGATTCGCCACACTGGAGTGTCTCTCTGGGCAGACAGCTGTGTGTCTCCAGTTACATTTTCCAGTGTGTCAGTGTCCTCCTCAACACCCCCGGTCTGGCTGCCATACCAGACCTACAGGGTGGTGGTGGTGGTGGTGGTGGTGGGAAGGCATGCGGTGCATGGGCACCCAGCCACCGACCCACAGTCTCCCCGCCCCACGTTGGGGTGGGGAACTAAGGACTTGCCGTTGTCTTGCTGTCCGTTTCATTTTCACAAAAGCTGTTGTGCACATACACTCAAATCAGTTTGGCTTGTTTTTTTTCTCATACACGTGTGACATGAAATACAACCATCAGAATGAGCTCAGAGATATCCAATGTGTTCAGATAGTTGACAGCGGTGTTAGTAAGTATGTTTGATGCAGACTTCATGGAGTAATAAGGTAACGTTGCCATGTCGTTACTAAGATCGTCTCTATTTACTGGAGTAATAAGGTAACGTTGCCATGTCGTTACTAAGATCGTCTCTATTTACCGGAGTATTAAGGTAACGTTGCCATGTCGTTACTAAGGTCATCTCTATTTACTGGAGTAATAAGGTAACGTTGCCATGTCGTTACTAAGGTCGTCTCTATTTACTGGAGTAATAAGTTAACGTTACCATGTTGTTACTAAGATCATCTCTATTTACTGGAGTAATAAGGTAACGTTGCCATGTCGTTACTAAGATCGTCTCTATTTACTAGGAGTAATAAGGTAACGTTGCCATGTCGTTACTAAGGTCGTCTCTATTTACTGGAGTAATAAGGTAACGTTGCCATGTCGTTACTAAGGTCGTCTCTATTTACTTGAGTAATAAGGTAACGTCTGCATTCCATATGAATCTCATGTTAACTGACATTAGTCAGCCCCAGGCATTAGTCAGACTCAGGCATTAGTCAGACCCATATATTTCTCCAGTCATTTGCCGCTTGTTTCCAGGAACACAAAAAATAGTGCAAGCTTAAAGTTGTAATTTTGAGACAGAAGTGGCCATGGTATAAGCGGGATAATCCACTCCGGGATGTGCGGTTATCGAAAAATAATGCATCATTTTTCGATAACCGCACACCTTATTGTGGATTATCCCTTACTTAACCCTCGGGACTCAAGCATCTTGGTAACATTCAATCCTTCTTCAAACTAGCAGACAAAATCAGGAACACATTTTCTCCTCTTAACTTCCTTGGCTTCGCTCCCCCACGTTCTGTGTAAAAAAAAAAATACACTGAGCTTTTGTTCATCAACTGATAAAAGGTGTGATTTATTTTCAACTTCAAGGAGTTGTAATCCTGTTTGCAGTTGTAAACGCTGTTCGAGTCAAGTTATTCTTGTGCTTAAAATAGTGAAAGGTATTATAAAAAGGAACTTAAGTGAAGTCAGTAATCGGTAATCTGTTTCCACTACCAAGGAGGGAAGGACGTGTGTGTCTGACTACTACTGTTTGCCCAGCGTCTCCTGGGTTCACAACCTGTCTACAGAGTTAAGGAACTCACACCTTTGGCCAGTAATGGAATTAGACAGGTTGTGCAGATAAGGTCATGGATGGGGATTTCTGAAGCCCCCACCTCACTTGTGTGAGTGTGTTACTACTACTACTACTACTACTACTACTACTACTACTACTACTTCAGTCCTCAGGTGGGTGAGAGTATAGAGAGTCTTAATACCCTCGAAAAACAGGTCTGTCAGGGCTGTGGGGGGAGAGAGAGAGAGAGAGAGAGAGAGAGAGGTCATGAGGTCACATACTCAGTGAGAGCTTGATAGAGAGCGCCACATCGATCATCTGCCATCCGTGGGCCAGTACAGTCCTGGGGTCATGAGCACAGAGACAATCTGCTGCTCCGATCTGCTTATTTAAAGTACAGCGCAGAGGTGATCCTATAAACCGATCCAACCAACAAGATGATTTTGCTTTCAACTTGGTATTCCTTCTCTCTGCTTCTGCTTTTTGTACACCAGTCAACCCTTACATTAAATACGGAGCTTAATCCCAGATCAAATGAACGTTGAAGGGCCTTGAATATAATTGTCTTCTGTGATTGTAATGTATGTATCTTTGTTTCTTGTCTTAACTTTTGTCTTTTCTGCGATGATGCAAATGGAGCAGTTGTAATGCAAGAAAAATGTCAGGCTTGATCTGACATGTTTTTTTTAACACAAAGATATCCACATGCAACACAAATGGCATGCACACTATGTGTGATAAGCCATACCTTTAACACGCTGCTGTTAAAGGTATGGCTTATCCTCACTGGTTTGTACTCACTGCCACGCCCAATTACACCAGGTCAGAAACAAATACGCAGAACTGGCTTCCTCGGTGTGAACACATTTTTTCGTTGAGCACCCACAACAGAGACGGTGGAAAGCTAAGTTGTCTGTCAAACAAACCTGAAAGTCCTGTTTGAGTGGAAAGAGTGAAAGATCTGTCCCTTTCTCCCTTTCTCTCTGCTTCTCCGTCTCTCTCTCTCTCTCCCTCTCTCAAATATTTGCGTCTCTCTCTCTCTCAAAACCTTCGTCTCCGTCAAACCCTTCGTCTCCGTCCACGTCTCAAAGCAGAGGTTGATTACAGGTCTCAGGTTCCTCTATTGAGAAGAGCAGAACAAGCAGTTCCTCCAAAAGGTGGAGGCCTTTCTGAAGACTTTTTGCAGCACTGAAACAAACAAAACTCCCTCCTGAACGGAGTAAGGGGTGAGGGTTCAAATGTCGTCCCCTTTTTTGTTTTGTTTTACATGCATTGTCATAGCTGTCAACATTGGGACTTGAAAATAAGGGACATTTTCTGGTGCCTTGCCCCGGGCGTCCCACCACCCCTACCACTGTCCACATACCCCTTACATTTAGACAAGGGGACAGGACCGTCCCACCACCCCTACCACTGTCCACATCCCCCTTACATTTAGACAAGGGTACAGGACCGTCCCACCACCCCTACCACTGTCCACATCCCCCTTACATTGAGACAAGGGGACAGGACTGTCCCACCACCCCTACCACTGTCCACATCCCCCTTACATTTAGACAAGGGTACAGGACCGTCCCACCACCCCTACCACTGTCCACATCCCCCTTACATTGAGACAAGGGGACAGGACCGTCCCACCACCCTTACCACTGTCCACACACCCCTTACATTTAGACAAGGGTACAGGACCGTCCCACCACCCCTACCACTGTCCACATACCCCTTACATTTAGACAAGGGTACAGGACCGTCCCACCACCCCTACCACTGTCCACATCCCCCTTACATTGAGACAAGGGGACAGGACCGTCCCACCACCCTTACCACTGTCCACACACCCCTTACATTTAGACAAGGGTACAGGACCGTCCCACCACCCCTACCACTGTCCACATCCCCCTTACATTTAGACAAGGGTACAGGACCGTCCCACCACCCCTACCACTGTCCACATCCCCCTTACATTTAGACAAGGGTACAGGACCGTCCCACCACCCCTACCACTGTCCACATACCCCTTACATTTAGACAAGGGTACAGGACTGTCCCACCACCCCTACCACTGTCCACATACCCCTTACATTTAGACAAGGGTACACACAGTGAATCCTAAAATCTGTGAAACCATCAATCAGATTATACTTATAGTTTGATTGAATGGGTTCTCGTCATTACAGCTAATGTTGTACCTACTGCCACCTGCTGTACCGGAGGGGAACGTAGCAACCCTAACCCTAACCCTATCAACTGTGGAAATCGGTGGCAATACATCATGCACTTTTCCTGAGTAGACAATGGTTGTGTACAGCCATGTGGTACAGTAAGTTAGACGATTTCTAACTTCTACAAAAATGTTGGTTTTAATTTGAAACACTGCTTGAATTGTCCACCCTACTCTCTAGAACTGCTTCACTGGCCCATGTCTTCACGGAGGGGATTTTCCCCATCCACTTTATTTAACCACAACAAGACTGGCATCAATAGATGTTCATCCAAGTCCCCCAGAATATGACACTGAACAATATAAATATAATTATGTCCTTCACTAGACACAGAGGAACCTTTGGTCCCGAGGTAAATGCCACGTCATTGTGGAGACCTGACGGGACCGCTGGTACGAGGAGGGGAAAATACTGTCAACGCCAAGCCATCAGAAGACATAAGAGACTACATTCACATTTGGTTGACCAACAAGACCACCCCTGTGGATCTGTGGACCCGTTGCCCTTCACTTCTCTGTGGCGCTAATGACAGAATAACGACATGCAGCCACAGAATCATGAACAACCACTGCTCACCCTAACCGCACCATTACACTAGTGAGGCACTTCAGCTTAAAACAACTTCTAAATAATAATAATTCAATAATTAATTCAACGATTAGACTTCATTTCAAATAGAAATAAAATAATGTGATAATAATAATAATAATATTAAAAATAATAAAAATAATAATAATCATAATAATCATAATAATCATAATAATCATAATAATAGGGCTAACAGTGGCAGCAGTAATGGGAGCAGTATGCGCTGCTGAGCGTGTTTCAGGAGCCTCGCAGCATTCCTGCAGCGTCTGGGTGGAGACAGGTACAGCCAGATCTGGGTCACATTTCACCGCCACAAACTACGTGCGGTGGAAGTAGAAACGCTGGCAGGGGACCGGGGAGACAAACCATGTGTGTCTGAGGAAGGCCGACACCGAAGGGCCGCTTGCCACACAAGCTTCACTTAGTATCCAACTGTATGCAGAGGTGGAAACACGCGACCTTGTTTAACATTCACATCCAGCAGAGCCACAACAGACCAGGAAGCCATGTTGTGTAATATACACTGGGATACATGGACAGCAGAGACGGAGAGAGGACTGACAACAGGTATGGTAGCCCATAGCATAAAAGAGAGAGGGAGAGGGATATAAGTATAGTATAGTACAATATATTATAGCATAGTAGAGAGAGAGAGAGAGAGAGAGAGAGAGACAGAGACAGAGACAGAGAGAGAGACAGAGACAGAGACAGAGAGAGACCACCTGTGAACGATTCCTCTAAACATGTATCCAGCTTATCCAGTGAGATGACAACAAAATGAAGAGAAGGCGAAGAGAATCACATAACACATCATGGATAATCTCCTATAATAATATAGAGTTTGCCATTCATTGCTGTAGTCCACTTGCTGCTGTAACTTCCCTCCTGCATTCTTGAAGTCTTGGAGCAAGTAGTGACAAACCCCTGAACTCCCAGTATGGACAACACACACACACACACACACACACACACACACACACACACACACACACACACACACACACACACACACACACACACACACACACACACACACACACACACACACACACACACACACACACACACACACACACACACACACACACACACACACACACACACACAAACACAACACACACACCTACACGTAATATGCCAATGCCTTGCAGACTGCAGCTTTTACATCAACATGGGGCTGATTCCTATTGTTTACAGCCACACTTCTGACGCGCATGCGCGCTAGACTCGGATCACATTCCGTCTGCCCACCCATCAACGGCCATCAACGGTCGCTTTGAACTAGATCTACACAGCACTTTTTTTTGTCAATAAAAAAAAAAAGTATATATATATATATATATATATATATATATATATATATATATATATATATATATATATATATAGACATAGACATAGATATAGATGTAGAAATAGATATATATACGCTTTAATAGATGCCATGACAACCAAAACTGTTGCAAAGGCATGCGTCGTCGTCTACCTTATAACGGACAGCCGGTCCGAAGCTGTGGGCGGGATAACGGACTCGGTTCGGTTCGGTCCGGTTTCGGTCCGGTTCGGTCCGGAAGACGCGGAAGCAGAGTCGGCCCAACACGTCCCGCTCGGTTCGCGTCCCCACGGCGCTGCTTAGCTGCCTGCTTGCTTGCTGCCTGCCGCTGTCAAAACCCTCCCACCACGTCCAGACCACGGCCATGGAGCCGACCCAACCGGAACTGACGTCACGACAACTGACAACAGAGGGGGTGGAGCGAAGGGAGGCGGGAGCAGCGGCAGGCCCCGCCCCCGACACACCTATTATTTCAGCCAATGAAATACCGCCGAGAGCGAAGGGCCCGCCCCTGAGATGTGGCGCGTCACAGGCCTGCTGCACATGGAGGGCATGCACACTCACTGGTTCCCTAAAGTCTTATATTTCTGTCCAAGTACTTATAAGGACATGTATGACCTGATACATGTGATATTATCTGTCTATTACATGGGAATGTACGTGTTATTATTGGTAGAATTAAAAGTCCTCTTTCTGTCCAAGTACTTATAAGGACATGTAGTGACTTGATACATGTGCTATCTGTCTATTAAATGGAAATGTGCATGTTATTATTGGTAGAATTAAAAGTAATCTTTCTGGCCTTAAGTACTTAATAAGGAAATATAATGACCTGACCAATGTGCTATTATCTATCTATTAAATGGAAATGTACATGGTATCATTGGTAGAATTAAAGGTTGTTAAAGGTAGATTGTGTGAATTTTAATAATAACGATAAAATAAGAGAAGAGGATAGGTTACGGTAGGAGGACCATTCATGTTGTGCCTGATTATATTGTTAATATATTGTTGATATAGTTTATCTTTACATAAATTCATTCAAATTGACTCCAATTTTCACATTTCAAATTAATAGTTTTGTTGGCAGTGAGGTTGAACGTGATATTAAATGTTAAATGTTATTTCAGTAACAGGTGTACCAGAAAACAGCATTCGTTTTCTGGTAGGTACACCAAAGCAGCAACATTCAACAACGCCAACAATGTGGTTGTGACATTTAACAAAGAGATTCTGGAGAAAATACCAGTCCAGTACAATATCTGCAATGTTAAACTGCACTGGTGCTAGATACTGAGTATGTGACCTTATGACCTCTCTCTCTCTCTCTCTCTCTCTCTCTCTCTCTCTCTCTCTCTCTCTCTCTCTCTCTCTCTCTCTCTCATTCTGTCCACGTCTCTGGCAGAGAGCAGGGCTGGATGTCACTCCAGGGCCCTGGCTCTGGGCCCAAGTCCAAATAGAGGCCCTTCTGTCTGGGCCCTGGGACCAGGCTGTCCCCTGAGCCCCTCCATCCTCCACCACCACCAAGCCACCTACACACAGACAGACACACACCCATCCAGACACAGACACAGACACAGACACAGACACAGACGCAGACGCAGACACAGACACAGACACTGACACACACATGCATGTGCACAAATGCACACCCTTGGGCAAGAGTCTGTCAGTGATACGTCATCACAGTGGTGGATCCAGACAGTTTCAACATCACTAAAAACCTTGGGATTGCAAAATATCCTAAAACAGAATAGAATAGAATCAGAAGCATACTGAACAGCAAATATGATCAAGTTGCTTGTAAATGAATGAATGGCAAACTAATGCAAGGTGCATGCATTAGCATTTCACACCGCAACACGTTTTTTCATCACGTGATTATTACGCACAGATTACACAGCACATAAACAGATATGGTTTAATCTACACACAAGTCAGAAAGGGGGGAAATGTTTTAAAGACAACTGATTATGCATCAGAGTAGGTGTGGCGGACGCACGGCCCTCTGGCGCCCCCTGCTGCCGGCCAGGCGGCCTCGCAGGTCACCGCGGGGCTTGAATGGCTGGCACCTGTTGGCCCTATTAATGACGACAGAGCTGCACCCCCCCCCCCCCTGCACCCCTCCGTTGCCCCCACAGGTGACCTGTCACCTGCGTGTTTTACTGTAATTGCTTTATCACTCCTGGAGGAGGAGCGAGGTTCCTCTGCAGAGAAAGCATGTCCTGCTCTCAGAATAGGAGAAGTGCAAAGTTTTAAACTTAACGGTCTTAACATAAGCCCATGTTACCATTGTATCTTGATGTGTTAGCCTAGCCTAGCCTAGCACGCCGTCCCATGTAGAGTACAAACGCAACACTGAGCGTCTTCACTTTTGTCATTTATTGTTGCGCCTCCAATGTGCGTTTCTTACCACAGGATGGCGCTGCCGTCACGGTTTTAAAGAACCGGTGACGCTGGACGGACGGACCTGTCGGTGTTCATATTATATATTAACTATTAATATTAATAGTATTCATAAACTATAGCTCCTTTAGAAGGCTATGATCGATTGTTTTTCCAACTTTAAGATTAAAAAAAAACAGAACAACAGAATAATAAACACATTATCTCTTCCTTAGTCTCTCATGTGTTTTCCCTATCACTATGTGGTAGGCCTACATATTTAAGTGATGTATTGATTAAGCTTATTTTTCTTATTCATCTTCTATGGGGTGATATGTGGGATAGAGAGACCCAATCCCAGACACACACACACACACACACGGACACGCACACGCACACGCACACACACACACACACACACACACACACACACACACACACACACACACACACACACACACACACACACACACACACGTGAACACAGAGCCATTGTTTCATTAGTTTTTAGTATTCAACTCAGTCTCCGCCTGCGCCAGACATAAGACTCACATTAATTCAATATGGTGGCTGGTGGGGGACAACAAGGCCTACAACATGGTCCATCTTAAATACTCATACACCAAATGTGACTGAGAGGACAAGATTGAACAGTTTATAGCCCACATGTATCACTATAATAAGAAGCATAGAGATCTGTACAATATTAGTAATTGTGTTTTTTTTTAATACAATGGAGTATCAGCAAAGGATTTTTTTATCGACTTTGAATTTTTACAGCAATATTTGTTGTGTGCTATTTATTAACAATTAAAGGCACGCGATCGCAGAATCACAGGTATAGCCTAATGAAACAAAACGACCTTAATGACCAAACTAGGTGTTACCACCTGATACGTCTATATCTGTGAAAGTGGCTGCGTTGACTGAGGCTTATATGGTGAAAGACAGCCCCCCGGCTGACCTTGTTATCAGATACAGGGGGGGGGGGGGGGCTGCAGTCTCAGACGACCAGGCACGCTCC
>JAOPHQ010006430.1:0-25000 GCA_030340625.1 Merluccius polli
TCTTGAGGATGTGAGGTTCTGAATGGTAGCTTCTGGCAGGCCACCCTTTATGGATAACTTGGAAATGTATAATAACTAAGGCATGATAGTTCTCACTTAGATTAGGTCACACAAAAGTCTTAACTGACAATTAGTAAATGCTTTACAACTAGCTTTAGTAAGCATTAGTTGCATCGTTAGTAAGTGTTTACAAGTCGTCTATGAGACAATGCAGTTTTCAAACCCCTTAAAAATGGCCCTGTTAATACAACATTTTGTCAGTAGCCTATATATAAATGCTTAACATAGTGTTTTTAGTAGGTTAGTAATGATTTAATAATTTATTATTCATGTTTTACTAATGATAAATTAACTATTCTAAATGAACCTACTAATCAGAAACAAATAATTTGTAACAGTGTTTATCAATGCTTAACATGGAGTTAGTAGGTTAGTAATGATTTAATAATGTATTGTTCATGTTTCACTAATGATGAATTCACTATTAATTAATACGTGATTATAGTTTAGTTAGTTTATAATAGTTATTATAAAGTGTTAGCGAAAAGTTATATATATATATATATATAGTTTTTTTATTTTCTATATTTTTTAGCTTTTGTGCAGGGATAAAAAGGTTTTGTCCCTCAACAAAACAAACTTGCACGTAACTCAACACACCCGTGTGTAAACACACACACCCAGATGCACACACGAGGTACGCACAGTCTATTTGTGCACACGGCAACCCCATTCACAGTCCAAACATAAATTATCCAAACTGTGTTTATCAATGCTTAACATAGTTAGTAGGTTAGTAATGATTTAATAATGTATTGTTCATATTTTACTAATGATGAATTCACTATTAATTAATATGTTATTATAGTTATAGTTGGTTATAATAGTTATTATAAAGTGTTATTAAAAGTTATATATATATAATATATATAATATATATATAAATATATATATATATATATATACTACGTTTTTTTATTTTCTATATTTTTAGCTTTTGTGCAGGGATAAAAAGGTTTTGTCCCTCAACAAAACAAACTTGCACATAACTCAACACAACCGTGTGTGAAACACACACACCCAGATGCACACACGAGGTACGCACACGCACGTGTCTATTTGTGCACACGCCAACCCCATTCACAGTCCAAACATAAATTATCTTCCGCTCTTATCCTGTTTTTATTTCTCCGCTGTTTTCTTTCCACTCTTTTGTCTCCTCCGCCTGCTCCTCTACACTCTCTCCTCCCATGGCGGCTGAACAACATCAGACCATCGGATACATTCGAGCCGGCCGCGGTCTCCGAGGAGGCCCCTTGTTCCGGGTGACCTTTTACATCCACCCCCACCGCCACCACCACCAACCCAGCCTGTTTGGGGAGTCTCGAGGGTCTGGTCCCTCTGAATGGCTCCCCTTGTCTGGTCATTGTCTGGCCATAGACGGGTTGTTAGGGAAAGAAAAACAGGGTTTACATAGATGGATGGGGAGAGCATCGACAGCATGTCTCCGGAGCATTACTCTGTCAATGCAGAGCATGACTAAGGATCTTATTGCGTGTGAGCTACTTTACTTAGTGTTACTTATACAAGTGCCATCGAAGATTCTAGTGGCGAGAGTTGTGCAGTATGTAGAGCGGATTATGTACAGCGACTGGGTCAATACTAGCAGTAAGGTCAGCGGTTACACAGACTACTTACTAAAGAAACATTACGATTTTATTTTTTTTGGTATTGCCTCGCATCCCTAAAAAAATAGCTGGTAGATCACGGTTGGACATAGCATCCAAAGCGACAGTCTGTTATTTTTAGCAGCGGTCTGCTATTCGTAAATGACCGTAGAATGCCGTAATTGACCAATCAAAATCGACTAGTCAACAAGAGCCGTGTAATCACAATAGTTTGCCAGCCTTCTGTGAGCTTAAAATAACCCTGTTAACCCATAACATACTAGCAGTTAACAAGAACAAACACAAAGGAAACGGTGAAACTAGCTTACAAATGCATGTGGAATTTACGGACACAATTGCTAAATGTGTCCATGGGAAAAAAAAACCATTTACGGTGAATGTCTTACTGACAAGATTTGAGCTTAAAAAGCCTTTTTTGGTTAGAAGTGCTGTATTTATTCAGTTTGGGGAAATCTCACGCAGTCTATAAAAGTAGGTCTGGCCGACCGGAATCGGATGGGACGACATTTAGAAAGCGGTCCCATTGCCAGGTTGTTACTAAGGACTTTCTCTGTTTACTGGAGAAATAAGGTAACTTCTGCTTTTTGTATATATGGCTAATGTGTGTTTTTTATTTTGTTTATATTGTGTTTGAAGCATTAGTTAGACCCAATATATTTCTCCAGTCAGATCATTTGTATTCCAGAAACACAACAAATAGTGCAAGCTAAAAGTTTTTATTTGAGACAGAAAATCGCCCAAAAAATATGAATCAACCCCCTTATAATGTTAGCGATTCGCAAGTGGCCCGTGGGCGTTAGCAGGATAATCCACTCCTATGTGTGCTGCTATCGAAAAATAATGCACTCCGCACAGTTTTTAGCCCCGTGTCGTGCATCATTTCTTTGATAACAGCACCCCTCGTTGTCGGATTATCCCCTTACTTAACAACCCCTATATCATCTGACAGGTTCCCATTTAGACCCATGCTAACCCCCAACCCCAACCCACTTCTTCTACCTCCTCCCCAGCTACATGGACTCCTTCAGTGACCTCCTTAGTGTGGACCTCAGCCTATTCCCCACATCTCCTCAATATCACATCACGCTCGCACGTTCGCAATACCCTCATCAATAATGGAGGAGATATTTTGACTGAGAAGAAAATAAATGACTGCCGGCCCAATCAAGGCAGAATGACACCCACTCTGCCAGATGTTGTCAGGCCAATGGCACAAACGTTTTTGTTTTTTTTTATCACATGAGATCAAACGTGAGTTGATTTAAAGGCAAAGTGAATTATTTAGAAAAAACATTTTGACTGCTACCTCAGAAAAACACATTGTTTCACTCTGTGGTAGAATGGTGAACGAAATATTAATAATGGTGGAGGTTTTTTCACAGCAAACGAGATTCTCACTGACAGGTGTATTACTAAATTGAGCCAAAAACCCCCACTGTAACTATTTATATGCAAATAAGCAGATTAGCTGAACATGGCGATTTTTTATTTTTTAAAGAAAAATAATAGGTAAATCAAATGGTGCATAAAAATATAGCTATACCAAACCCAAAACAATGTTTTAATGTATGTGCTCATCAAAGCTCTATCTATATAATAATAATAATAATAATAATAATAATAATAATAATAATAATGCATTTTATTGATATAACTCCTTCCATTGTCAGGGACAATCTCAAGGTGGTTTGACATTAGAAACAATAAAACAGACAGATGTATCCGTCCATCCATCCATCTACCTAGCCATCTATCCATCCATCTCTTGGCACTCTGACCTGTAAAGCAATAGGATTTTGCCGCCACACTCGTCTCTCTAGGTTCCAGTCTGGCTAGCACCTATTGCTCAGCCAGTCTTTCATAAGAATGCCTCTCAGGGTGATATTGTCTAAACTGTTTCATGCGTGCCTGCAAGGCATGCTTTGGGGAGTTTTAATTTGGTTTGGGAGCTTAGACGGAGATTGTGTGTGTGAATATATGTGTGTGTGAGTCTATGTCTGCAAGTGATGTGTGTGTGTGTGTGTATGTCTGTGTGTGTGTGTGTGTGTGTGTGTGTGTGTGTGTGTGTGTGTGTGTGTGGGTACGTGCCGAAGCCCCGGTGTGTGTCTGCCAGCTCCAGTCTATCACCCCAAGCCCCACAAGTCACAGCAGTGAGGGAACAGATTGATTCCCCCTCCCCCTCCCACGCACAAACAATTAACTACACGGAGCTCAATGAGACACGCGCTGCAGACAAGCCTTTCCCTTGACCCGGGATCACTCCCCCTCCACACCGGCCCCGCGGCTCTCCACCTCCTCTTCCAGGAAGACCGTCTCCACCACCACCACCACCACCACCACCGCCACCATCTGGGGCCTGGGTTGGCGGTGTCGGCGCAGGGAAGATGACGGAGCGACGTACGGCGCTCACTTGTTTGCCTGTCCATCCCCTCGTTAAGAACGATCACACCGCCGTCGTCGACGGCGTCTTCTCGGGATTACGCGGCCCAGCGCGAAACAAGCTAAGATTATTGCTAATGAGTGTTGACGCCGCCGCGCTTTCATTATCGCCAGGCGGTCACACACGCTGCTTTCACAGCTAGCGCCGCTAGCGTAGTAAGCAGACCCGACATGCTAATTTAAAGGCAAGGGGATTCCAGCTGCGCGCGGGAACCTTTCCGCGTCTGCCGCGCCGCGTCCACCTTGGGGACCCGTCTCGGCGTGACACGTGTTGATCATCCAGTGAAGGACAAACAAGGTTCTCATACCGCTATCAGCTTTCTGTCACTTTTCATTTTTCCGTGTGAAACACACCAGTGAGCATTTCTCTCTCTCTCTCTCTCTGTCTCTCTGTCTCTCTCTCTCTCTCTCTCTCTCTCTCTCTCTATTCCTCTCGATTTCTTGCTTCCTCTCATGATCGCTGTCTTGAGTCGGTTATTTGTCTGAATTTTCCGCGATGTCCCAACACCGCTTCAGGTAAACTCGGTCTACTTTATTGACTACCACCAAAATAAATGACATCTATTAGCTTTAATCAAATGCCATTGCCATTCACAGACCCGAGTCTTTCCTGAGAGAACAAAAAAAACCTGAATAAAAAATACACTGACTGCTGGATTATTCCCATGGCTGACTATAAACAAATGTCACACCTCTCCTTTCATTCATCCTTTCATTTATAGTTTTCTCTAGTCTTTCCACCAAAAATAATAAAGATGAATATATTTAGTGCAGTAAAATCTATCTCTGGAGTGAAACATTGAACCGTGATTATAAAATATATAATTGAGAGATCAATCACTCACACACAAGAGAAATTGATTCGATGGGCTGGTGAGGTAACAGAGGTTATGCTGTTATCTGTTGCCAATGATCCCCAGGCTCAAGTGTGTCATTTATATTATCGACCACAGGGAGGAATATAATGCATCATTGTGTGTGTGTTTTTGCGTGTGTGTGTGTGTGTGTGTGTGTGTGGGTGTGTGTGTGTGGTGTGTGTGTGTGTGTGTGTGTGTGTGTGTGTGTGTGTGGGCATGATAGTGTGCACAGTACGTGTCAAAATGTGTGTTATGTGTGAGAGTATGCATAGTAAGTGTCTATCAAAGTGTGTGTGTGTGTGTGTGTGTGTGCGCGCCTGTGTGTGTGTGTGTGTGTGTGTGTGTGTGGTTGTGTGTGTGTGTGTGGAGATGATGGAGACCAGAGTGAGGGTGTTGAAACTGAAAAGTCACATGGAGTACATCTTCAATGAGTGGTTAACATTTTCTAATTATATCTTTGTCACGTCTGAAGCCTGGTAACGATATCGCACCTGAAGTCACAAAGGGTGGAAATAGTGCGCGCGCCACACACACACACACACTCTCTCTCTCTCTCTCTCTCTCTCTCTCGCCCCCGTTTCTGCCATCCACTCTCTGTCTCTCTTTCCCGTGTCACTCCTGTGTCGGCTGTTCCAGGCGCATGGGCAGTCGCCTCGCTCTCCTGGGGTGACGCTGTAAACACACGCTTGGCTTCCCCTCCTCCCTCCTCCCTCGCCTCCCTCCCTCCCTCCCGCTACCCTTATATGGTCTGCCTGTGGTCTCTCTTATACGGCTTGCGTGTTTCCGCCTGTTGTTTATCCCCATCATTCCTGCTGAACACAGCTCGCGGCCTGCCCGCGATGCGCTTGATATTAAATCCTCACACGCAGAATGCGGCGAGAGCTGGTTTCTCTCCTCCCCCCCCCCCCCCGCTGATCAGATAAGCACCCAGAGGAGGAGGAGGAGGAGGAGGATGGAGGAGGAGGGAGGAGGATGAGGAGAAGGAGAGGGGTGGTGGTGGTGGTGGGGGGGGAGAGAGGGTGGATTTAACTGGTTTTAGTAATCACAACCCAGCATGGACACACTACTGTACATTTCCACCGGGAGAGGAGAGGAGGGGAGGGGTCTAATGTCGAGATTTGCAGCCGTCACAGGCGGGAACGCGTTGAGCGCGTACAAGGAGGGAAGCTCTCATTCCCCTTACAAAACTAGTCGAGTTCTGCATGCGTGTGTGTGCGTGTGTGTGGTGTGCGTGTTACTATTTTAGCCCTGCCTGCCACCACCAGCGGTCGTCCTACACTCGGCAAGGGCGAAGGGCTCCATGAAATATTCACGTTCGCCGAGTTGTTACAGACATTTCTGGCACTGCAGAGCCTTTTAAGGTCAAGTTTCACCGGGGCCATCTCATGCCTGCTTCTTGTTTTTCCTCTCTGTCTCTCTCTCTCTCTCTGTCTCTCACTCTCTCTCTTTTTTTTTGTTTTGTTGCGGTGGGCTGTTCTGGCTCTGTTAGCCCCGTCCTCCACCCTCCCACCACCACCACCACCACCACCACCACCACCACCCAGCTTCTCCGTGACTGTCGGTCTCCCAGTGTAATGGTCCGAGACTCCACTTTAGGTCCTGGACTGCATGGCTGGAAATGTTTCAAGAGCAAGAAGAGTACCTGTCAGCCGCCGATCAACTTGAAAACCTGACAGTTTTTTCCCCAAACGCTTTTTTTTGGGGGGGAGGGGGGGGGGGGGGGGGGGGGGGGGGCGGGGGGGGTGGGTGGGGGGGGGGGGGTGGGTGAGGGGGGGTGGGGGGGGCGGGGGGGGGGGGGGGGGGGGTGGGGGGGGGGGGGGGGGGGGATGGGGGGGATGGGGGGGGGGGGGCGGGGGGGGGGGGGGGGGGGGTGGGGGGGGGTATTACAGTGCAACGCATGAAATATTAATCGATAAAATTAACAGTCAGCCAGTCGGTCAAGGAGGATGGAGTACATTCGTCCGTTGGCGGGAAATCGTATCCTGGTCTCGGATGTACACGATCCCCCAGTGTGAACCGGCGTCAACTAGTCGTGTTCGGCATGCGGAGCACTCCCCGTGAAACGCACATCAAATATGTATTGCTTTTTCGTTTTTTGTTTGTTACCTGTGTTCGTGTGAAGACGGCTAAACAAGTTAATGACTATAACCATCGCAAAGCGCATTAGGTCATCACTGCACACACCCGTTATCGTACCACACTTAAAGTGTACATCAATATCTTTATATCGCGATATGAATGACAGCAGTATCTGTTAAGAGAGTAGAGCGAATTAAGAGTAGAGATTGTCAGCATCATCTGACTAAAGCCGTCGACTAAATGGCAACGCTGGAGATCATACATTATCGCGGTTTCAACATGCAGCGCCGCGCCATCTGAGTTGCCTCCGAATGGGATTCAGGAGGAATATTTGCTGGGCTACCAGCCAAAACAAAAACTAAATTAGCATATAAAGGAGGGCATAAAGAACGCAAACACATTGAATGGCGACTGCTACAAAAAATGGCCTCATGTAAAAGTGCGTAAAAGGTCTGCCGGTCAACAGAAGGTAATTATGGGACACAATGATGTGCAGATGTGATTTTTGTTGTATATAGGTTACTAGTCACATGGTCGACTTCGTGAGCTGCATAATGTAAAGGAGTGATGAGACTTTCTGTGCCAAAAAAACACTGAAATTGAAAATGACGGCTATTCCTAAAGTCTCTAAATTGTCAAGGCATAATCCAAAATGGTGCACGATTAAAATAGCGATATGTTACAAAAATACATTTGTTAAATGAAGTGTGAAGAAATAAATGTTACCAGTGCCAAAATATTATTCCTTTCAAGTGGTCAATTGGCGCTACTCATTCTGGTATAGGGGGAAAAAAACACTCCATCTTGTTTTCTTTAACCAATCACAATCAGCAGCAACGGTGCCCTTTCAAAATGGTGTCGGGGGGGGGGGGGGGGGGTTGTTTTGGTGGGACATTTGCACATGGGGAGGCGTGCCCTGGCAATCTTCAGCAAAACTTGCCGAAGATTGCAACAACAACAGCTCGGAGGTTGTTGTTGTTGTTTCACGTAGCGAGGGGGACTTTGAAAACGGTAACACGCAGATGGCGGAAGGGGGAGGAGTATAAGGTATAAGCCCGCCCAAGGCTGCCATTGGCTGGCAATGGCAGCCTTGGGCGGCCTTATACCAACAACCTACATCCAGGTAAGCCAGACTACTTCTCTGATGTATTGTAAAGCAATCTTGCCAGAGACCTTTATGAGGTAAACCAACACATAAAGGAGTGACATCGTCTTTAGCACACAGTGGAGAGTTGACATCACATCCATAATGACTGTTAGGGGAAAATGACTGCTATCTCAGACAATGGTCATAATCAACGTCATGGACATTAAGCACTTGATGTCTTAGCCTTCAAACTTTCATTTCAATTTATTTTACTACCCATCATCTCATAAGTTATCATTTAAAAGCGTATTGCCATATTGCATTTCTAATATTGTCATATTTCTATATGACAAGTCATATTTATTTCATATTGTGAAGGATAACTCCAACAAAACCATTGACTTCAAATACACATATTAAATCACATATAATCATTATTCAAGCCCCAACATTCCCTATATGGAAGTGGGGAAATATAACATCAGACCAAAAGAAAAACATAGTATATTTTCTCTCTAATCATTACCCCAAACATAATGTATCTCTTAATATGGCATATTACATTAACTTATGTCCCAATTGCAACGATGGAGCAACAACAAATTGCATCATAAAAAAAAAACAATCAATAATAATTTCTATGGACTATAACCCCACTCCAGCCATACACTGTGTCCTGGTTTATGGCCTATCTCCTTACCCCCGTCGCCTTCAGACCTGTTCACAATCACACTGCTGTGACCTGATATACTGTTGCTTGGCCCAGCTAGCCAGTGTCCCCATCAAGAGAGCTCCAGGATGATTCATTGCATTTACCACGCCGTTTGCCCCCTCGGTGCTCCCATGAAACGCTGAGCTCCGAGCACTCGGTGACATCACAGCCAGGGCCCTGATTGGTTACCAGATGGCTGTGATGATTGGACTGTGGCCCGGGCTGTGCTGTGGGCGGTTTGAGTCACTGACTGCATCAGTAACTCAATACGCTGGCCTGTACCTGCACTGCCCTGCATGCATTCAGAAAGAGACCCCAAGGCGGACGGAGACACAAAAGCATATACACACATACAGTATATGCACATGCTTGTACGCAGATACATACATCCATACATCCATACATCCATACATCCATCCATACATACATACATACATACATACATACATACATACATACATACATATGCTGGCAAACAACAGCACAGCATGTTTGTGTGTGCTGCACAAAAGGTCATTAAGATTCACTAGAATCAAAACAATCCACTCAACTGCCAAACGCCACACCCCTCCTCTTCTCAATCACTCTTTACCTTTTATATTGTCTTGTCAATTGATTTTAAAGCCCTCCGTTTTTGACGATTATGGTCCTTTTAAATCTAAGTGCCCTTGTTTAACTTCACTTAAATGACTCTCGCTCTTTGCTTCATGGGTTAGGCCTCATTTCAGAATTTCTGAGCACTGTCCTGGGAGACATAAAGTGAATGAAAAAGCAAGAGCGTCGAAGAAAGAGAACAAGAGAGAGAGGGAGAGAGAGAGAGAGAGAAAAGAGAAAGAGAGAGAGAGAGAGAGAGAGAGAGAGAGGAGAGAGAGAGAGGGGTGTGGGGGGGGGGGGGTGGGGGGACCCGTCAAGTCTCTAAGTGTACCTGAAGCTTTTTACGTACGCCTATATACCGTTTGGCGTGCTGACTGCGTCTCGTCTGTTGTCAAAGAAAACAAAACAGACAACGAGAAGCTCTTGAGTGCCGGCATTCTCGTTTTAAATACACTAATGGAAGTAAGCATTTTACTTAAGCCCACGAGAGGGCGTCCTCCTGAAGCTTTTTCCCCCGTGGTAGATTAAACCAACCAGCGCACCCTTCTTGCCGCCACCGCCTTTCCCCAAAGGGACCCCTTACGGCATGCCTCTCTAAAGATTTTCACACACACGCACACAGTCACACACACACACACACACACACGTGCGCCGCATACAGGGCCCCCCAGGGGCCAGCTGCAGATGTACTACTGCAACGCCCGGCGGTCACCTCAGATGGTCCGATACTTCATATCCGTCGTGTTTCTGGTTGCACAACAACAACAACATATAAAAAAGAAGAAGAAAAAGAAAGATGACCGTGATGTGGGTACTTCTGATTCTATTTCCTGAAGGAAATTTTCCGGGCTGTTATTTTTTTATTTTTTCCGTTAGCTACTTATTTTCTGAGCTCGATTTTTTTTTTAATGTGTAGCCGCCCGCCGCCGCCGCCACAGCGCGCACAGCACACGGCGGCGCGCACAAAAACACAGCATTTTGTTTGGGTGTTTGGGTGGCAAAGAGACGCTCCTCCCGCTGCAGCTCTGCTCCTCCACAAGTGACACAGTAAGCCGCTCTCACTCCTGCCCTCTGGGAAATGGAGGCCAGTTTTTGGCAGAGGGATGGGGCCCCTACCGCACCTGTGCTCATCCAGTCAGATCAGTATTTAACACGGGGCCCCCCCCCCCCCCCCCTGCCCCTCTTCCCCCGCTGCCCTGGGGACAGCGGGGAGGGATTGGACGGATGGGGGCCAAGGATTGGATGGGCGGGCTTGGGTACAATTCCCCACCCTGTGTGCCAGAGTAACAGGTCGAGTGGACCAAATGGCCGCTCACTGGCACTAACACACAGCTGTTTTGTGATCTGCCTTAGGGCCACCATACACACAAACACACACACACATATACACACAAACACACACATGGGCATACACACATGCACACACTTGTGCACAGACATACACACGCATACACATGCACGCACACACACATGCACAGAAACAAACACACACACACACTCCAGCTCACACATTCAACATGGTTTTCATCATGTTCTTTCCAACATGGTAATGGAAGTGGTAAGAGGGGGGGGGGGCGGGGGGGGGGGGGAGGGCAGTGGGAGAGAGATGAAACAAGATGATAGATTCGAGAAAGGCAAGAGCACAAAGAACACAGTGCGGGGGGGACAGTATATGGATGAAGAAAAAATTGAATTCAGACGCGTTCGGGGAGTCAATTAAGAAGCGAGTGTGAGGCTTCAAACGTGTCATAAGCTGGTTGATTGCCCATCAAGCCTCAGCATCTCTCACTGAATATGGCACCAGAAAACGACTGTAATCACCAGTGCAACCAAA
This sequence comes from Merluccius polli, assembly GCA_030340625.1. NCBI lineage: Eukaryota > Metazoa > Chordata > Actinopteri > Gadiformes > Merlucciidae > Merluccius > Merluccius polli. Next base: position 11,291 of record JAOPHQ010006430.1, read on the forward strand.
AGAGGGTTTTCGCGATAAGAGACGACTCACATTCTTTTTTTTTTTTGTGAAACCACTTCAAGAGCCGCCCTGGTATGAAGCGCTATTGACATTTTGGACTAAATCTGAAGGTGAGCGAGTCCTGATCCATATCAATCCAAGTCAGAGGGAAGAATGACAGGCACCATTTTCGCTCAGCGAAAGCCTTGTTTTTCTGCCTTGTTTTTTTGCCTTTGATCACTTTCCCTAACTCTCGTGACAGGTATTTACATGCAGAAAGCATCGACGTTGTAGATTGTCTTGGAGCTGTCAAAGCTTGACCCATCAGAAAATGCTCCCCAGCTAATGATATACCTTCTGTCGGTCCCTCCGCTGATCATAGGATTTTGCAATGAATATAGTCATGTTGCAGTGCAATCCTCCTCGGACTGTCTGGTAGGAAAGACTAAAAAAAAAGACTGACAAATAATTTTAACATCAAAACAGTTCAACTACACCAGCCAAACTGAAGTTTGTGGTGTTAATCTGCTTTACTTTTAGAGTAAAAACTAGCTTTTGCAAGCATTCCCAAATCCCAAATTTCCCATCTGGGATCAAGTATCTTACCTTATCTGACCATATTCCTTCTGTCTATTCACATGGTATGTTAAAGGGCTAAATGGTAACCCCTTTTTAAAATTACAATTTACAATAACAATTACAGTTAAAGACAGTGTAAACAGCTTATATCGACGTTTGTAAAATTGAAATGGTAAAATAATGTTGTACATTATAATATCATTTTCTTTTGTGTGAAAAAACAGTAAAGCATTGTCCCTATTGTTACTTCCTATATCCCACTCAAAGCAAAAATTGAAATCGCAAAATACAAGTGAAATTGTAAAGGTGAGAATGACAGGTGATGTACTGTTTCATTAATTCAAATGCCGGCGGTGTTTACGAAGAACAGGTGAACAGGCTACAATGTGAGCGACATAAGCATTCCTCATTCCTTTCATTTCAAAATGGTGGCCGTCCAGCTCCGGCGGCTGTGAGGAGATGCTGTGTGTTCAGCGGAGGGTTGTCTCTTGTCATTGTACCCTATTTGCTGCAACACGCGCGCCAGCTACGTCTCTGTGGGAACTTCAGCCGACTAGCACAACAGCAGGACTTCAGGGGCGTCCTGGTTGCTCAGACCTGTCTTTCTTCACTAATTCCCCCAAGGTTGCTCTTCTCAGTGCCGCGGGGTTGAGCCTTCACATTAGATTCAGAGATAAAAACCCTTCTACTGACAGCAGCCGTCCCCCCCCCCCCCCGCCCCGCCCCCCCAACCCCTCAATCTCCTTCCCCATCTCCACCACCCAGCCACACCAGCCTCACTTGTGTTTAGCAGGCCGTCACCTGCGCCCCCCCGCCCCCCACCACCACCACACACACACACACACACACACACACACACACACACACACACAAACATTACAGCTTCACAACGTAGGAAACCGTAGCGAAGGAATATGGCGAGGGGGAAAAACGGCAGCAAATATGTAGTCTGTTCAGGCAGCTTTGACGCCACGTTGCCACGGCAACACTCCACCCTGTGTTCCAGTCACTTCCCCTCCGGGCTTTTCTTTCCTCCCTCTCTCTCTCTCTGTCTCTCTATCTCTATCTCTCCCTCTCTTGGTTCAACACACGCTTAACGGCACGTTGTACAAGACAGGAATACAGAGGGAAAGGAAAACACTGACCAAAGCAAAGGAGTCCATGACGAGAACCAACACAACACTTGACTTCTAAGTACTTCGCTGGGATCCAAAAATGCGCAGAGCTAATCCACCAAATTTCCCCATTCTTTTAATTTCATTTACTCTGTCTCTGCTTAGCAGCAAAGTCCACAATGGGATGATGTGGGATAATGAGAAAGCAGCGCTCAATACGCATATTCTGGCCCTGTTATTCATAAAAAAGAGGCTGTAATCCACTCATCCACTCTTTTTTATCGATGAGAGGCCGTGTTAACCTAATTCTGCGCAAAAGAGACATACATCAGGATGGCAATTGTTTGCACCTACATTTAGCCTTGAATTAATGAACACAACCACTGGAGGCGGGCGAAAGTCCCCCCCCCCCCAACCACCACCCTTGGGGGAGGATACCCTTGTGTCCCATTGGTGTCGCTGGCCCGAGACGTGACAAACGCGTTGTGGCCATCGATTAGGCTCCTTATTGATCGTTTGTTGGCGATCAACGTCGCTCGCTTTTGTGTGCGTCCTCGCTGAAAGGAGGCACGTTAGTGTGCAACGCCGCGCCCATTAGGAGAGCCCATCCATACACAGACACATACACACACACACACACATTCTCTCTCCCTCTCACTCTCTCCATCTCTCTCTCACACCTTCCTTTTTTTTAGGCACATAGGGACCCACTATGTTTGATGTGTCATGTACTTAATTAGACAGACATTCCAATGGTGAAGTGGCGTTAATATAATATATTATAAAACACAACACATACATGCAGACACATACACACACACTAACACAGTAGATACTTTGAAATTGGCATCATGCACACTGGGGTGCTGATAGCCCAGCGTTAAACTTAGCCACACTTCACGCAGAGATGAGGGTGGTGGTGGGGAGGGGGGGGGGGCGGGGGTGAGTGGAGGTGAGAGGAGGGGATGCAGCGAGAGAGAAGGGGGGGGGGAGAGGTAGTGAGAGCGTGAGAGACCAGTAGAGATTTATCACTACCTCTCTCCCTATCCTCCAGCTCCGGATCTTCTTTTGCTGAACAGAAAGGCGAGGGAGGAAGGAAGAAGGAGGAGGAGCAAAAAAATAAAAGAAATTCTAACACAGAAAATAAGAGAGAGAGATTTTGCGGATTTTGTGGCGTTCGAGGCGAGGAGATTGTAGTCCGACCCCTTGCTACATGGAAATTAAAGAGTTTGCCGTGAGTGGGATCGGTTGGGATTGCAATGTTAGGGGTCGGGGATGGGGGGTGGGCAATTCTATGCCCTGACCGCTGCACCACCCCTTCGTACCCCATACTCAATACCCCACGGTCTCAGACTCTATCATCCCCCCCCCCCCCCCCCCCCCCCACCACACACACACACACACACACACACACCTATCCACCCAGTCCTCACCCTCGCTATCAGTTCACCCCTGGAGAGCACAACACACACACACACACACACACACACACACACACAAATACACACACACATACATACACGGGTAATGGGAAATGGGAAGGCAAAGCAGTCAGGAATTGGAAGACGTGAGGAAAATAGGCGAGTAAGACGGCAGCATGGTGGGGGTGGCGGCGGCCGTGGGGTGGGGAGGGCAGTGGCGGTGTTGATGGTGAGCGCTGGATTGTGAGAGGCAGTGTATATGGAAGCAGTACATAAAAGCGTGGCGATACCGCTGGAGGAGAAACGCAAGTGACGGATGTTAGATAATGAGTTTGTCGAGGCAAAGTGGTTGGTGGAGGTGGTGGTTGGTGGAGGTGGTGGTCGGGGGAGGAGGGGTGTCTAGTGTCCGTTCAGGATCAACTGAAGGTCAGAGCAGTTTGAAACAGAGGAGAGAGAGAATCATCAGAACCCATTTAGACACAGAACAGCGCCGCCTTGGGGAGGAGGAGGAGCGGCGAAAGGTTTTGGCATTAAAAATGGGGCCTAAGTGATAAAGGTGGAATTAATTTCAATTAATTTTACAATTACGGGCCACTCGTTAGGTTTGGCGCACACAAGAGATGACATTGCTAGCTGTGCTTGGCGTGTCATTAATATAATGATGACAGATTGGCGCTCCGGTGGGTATTGCCTCTCTGCTCCGTGACAGCTGGGCCCCCACGACGATGCCGCGTCACCTGACCCGGGTGACACCATCAACTGGCCTCATCCAACATGGCTGGCTCACACGCCGCAGCCCGGCGGCTGACACCCACTTGGGTTCGACGATGGAAGATACTCGCAAGGTCACATAAGCGTAAGAGATGTCAAAACAGAGTACAGTACACATAGCCATAAAAACAGTCACTCAAACGGAATTACAATAATAACGTGGCTGTGGTGCACTTGAGTAATGCTAGGGGATATATATTTATATATAAATCTTTCTAGCTCTCAGCCGCACTGGTATACATTATTGCAGGAGCCATTTGGTGGTGTGTGTCATTCATAGGGGTGTGTGTTGTTGGAATTAGTGGCACTACAATGGAATATGCCCTTTACAAATTAGAGGACATATTCACCCAAACATCATATGATGATTCACCCAAACATCATCTTATGATGTTTGGGTGACACAAGGTCACATGGTTTTTACTGCAAAATACTCATGCACGGGAAACAAACAATGACAATTTCAGGTACTCATAACCTACATCAAGTATCACCGTTTCCAAATCAACATCGGACAAACATCAAGGTAACGTGCCACCCATAATATCGCCCAGTACGATGAGGAGATAATTGCGCTTGAATAAACAAGACTTCCTCACCCAGCAGAGTAACTCATTTATTCGTCTAGATAGTCACCACACAAGTAGAACCCTTGATCTCAACACATGGATTATTTACAAGCAAAACATTGGATCACGCAATTCATGGCCATTGTTTTCCCCTTCCTGTTTAAATGTAAGGCTACTAGCACGGGGAAGCAGTTCATTCATATATACATAAAGGATGGACTTAACAACGATTGCCAAACACGTAGACACAAGGATAGCCGGTAAGTACATAGAATAATAGCGTAGGTCTACCTCGATTAATGTTTAATTTTTAACATTGGACTATATTGTTGTAGGTATGATGCCGTGATCGGATTATGTGGCTTAAAAACACTGCAGCAGAATATAGTCTTGAAGCAACAGTACTATTTATTTTTTTTTTTTTGGAATGGAGATTGAAGATGCTTCCAATGTCTGCCAGAAATGAAACAGGCTGACCCTGAAAAAAAGAAATGAAAGCCTACTCATAAAGTAATATGAATGATCATTGAAAGGCTTCAAAAGGAAAGGAAGGTAAACTTTACACAAGAAAAATGTGAACTCTGACTTTCCTCACCCTAGTGAGGAGCAAAGCAGGAAACATGGTTTGATGATAAAAAAGATTGACATATATCAATATGGTTAAAGCACAATGGAAAGTCATGTGATGACAATGACATCAATGAAGAACATGATGATGCACCCCCTGTGTGCGATGACGACGATAGCCCTGACGGCAATCTATCAAATGAGTATAGGAAGAGCAGGCTGCCTGCCTCAAAGTAAAGAGAACGTGGCACTGTTGCAGAGAGGAGAAACTCAGACTGGAAAGAAACAAACAGGAAATTCAAGGAACAACTAAAGCATGACACACAAATAGCTGCTGCTGCTGCTGCTGCTGCCAGGCTTTCGGTGCTGAAAGGAAGCGATGGGATGGAGTGAATTCCTTCATAAGCAAAGGACTCCAGCAACAAGGAATATCTGAATTCAACCCAAAAGCGAAGGAATATGTGCCTACAAAGAGACCTCTCACCTTGGATCAACGCTCAAAGCCACCATGCTCATTATGCATTTGATATCCACCCAAAGGTAAAGACACATTCATCCTATTCTCAAGACCATGGACAGTACCATGAACCCCCCCCCCCCCCCACACACACACACCCCCAAACATTTCAAACTGCTCCCCAGCCACAGTATCGCAACATATTGGATTGTCTCTCACCACGTCATCACAAGCTCAACCTCAGTCTGTCTACACAGCCTCAGTGGCTGCATCCCTTAAGGCTGTGGCCGCACATGAAAAACACACACAGAGGCCTCAGCCTGCTCAAAATATTCATCCAGCTCCAAGCAACGTCAATCCGGATTCTATTTGTGGAATTATACAAAAAACACAATAAGATTACAGTGGTGCTGGTGCAACAACAACTTTCAGCTACATTACCAGACAGAGACCTCACTGTATTCAACGGTGATGCACTGCAGTATGTTTAATTCATTAGAACTTTTGAACACTGCATTGAGAGAACCAGCAGCTATCAGGCTGCTTCTATTATCTACAGCAGTACACCCGGGGGCAGCCAAGAGAGCTGGTGCGAAGTTGCCTACATGACTACAGAACATGGTTATCGAAAAGCAAAGACCCTCTTGAAAGAGAACTTTGGCAATGAATACAGAATAGCAACTGCCTATATAGACAAAGCATTTATCTGGCCTATCTAGTCTGAGGATGCACAGGCCCTACAGGAAGTCTCCCTCTTCTTGAGAGGTTGCTCTAACGCAATGAAAGGGGTTTCAAAATAGTAGAGAAGATGAATGATGTACTACAAGTTGACCCTATTAGTACAGCCACTTTTCTGCGTCTTCAACAATCCCATGAAGACGCTTAGTCTAAGAGGCACATAGACCCATATATTACTACGCACAATGGGTCAAAACCAAATTGTCAGTAGCCACACCCTTACAGGTCTGGAAGTCTCCAGACTGGATGGTCACCACTTCACAGATCTTGGTGTCAGGTGTTTACACAGGAAGAGCAATATCCCTATTCAAAAGGAGCTGGAAGGACATGTTTGAAGGACATCAAAATCTCTGAATTGGATGCAGATATGGAGCTTCTGATTGCGATTAATGCAGCAAAACTCTTGGAACCATGGGAAGTAATCAACGGCAAATGTGAAGAACCCTATGCTGTGAGGACCCTATTGGAGTCAGTCATCAATGGTCCGTTGAGGGGCAAAAATGGCTTTGGCAAGAATGGCTGCCAGACCATTAATGCCAATAAGATATCCGTTGTGAACTGGATGCGCTTTTGGTTGCTCAGTACAACCATGACCTTAATAAGAAATCACTGGAAGTTGGAAATGGAAATCACCTAAAGTTCATAGCTATATTAGAGAGGTATACTTGTCCACGGGATGAACATTATTGTATGAACTAACCCTTTAAAGATGATGACATCACCATGCCAAATAACCAATGCATAGCAGAGCAGCATATCCTAAGTCTCAGCAGAAAGTTTCAGGAAATAAGACCTGTCATTAGGAGTATTCTCACTGAGGTGAAAGACAAAGCAGATAGCATGTGCAATATGCAGAAGTGGTGCCTCCAGACCAGTTGGAGCGCTGAGACGGCAGTGTGTCGTACATACCTCATCATGGGGTAAATCATCCAAAGAAGAAAACCCGCAGGGTAGTGTTCTCTTGCAGAGCAAGATTTAAAGGAACCTCCTTGAACTGCCAACTGCTGCAGGGTCCTGACCTCACCAATTCCCTGCTTTGTGTCCTCACAAGGTTTAGACAGGAAAGTGTTGCCCTGATGACTGATGACCAAGCCATATTTCACCAAGTTAGGGTGTCAGAAAAGCATGTGGACTTTCTTCGCTGTCTGTGGGGGCCTCAGGACCTCAGTGAAACACAGTATACGTGTACATCTTTTTGGAGGAGCCGCATGCTCACCGAGCTCTGCCAACTATGCTCTTCTGAGAACTGCAGGACAATAAGGCTGAGTTTGGCAGAGATGTAATTGACACCGTATATACAATAACTTCTATGTCGATGGTTGTTTGAAGTCCATGCCAAAAGGTGAGATGGTGGTACAGTTGGGAAGATCTCACTACTCTCATTTGGAAGGGTGGATTCCAGCTTTCTAAGTGGACAAGCAACAATCGCAACATTTGTCATCCATTCCTGAAGCAAACATGTCTAAAAACAATGAAAGAACTGAACTTGACTGAAGACAACTTACCTGTGGAGAGGGCATTTGGATTGAGTCGATGTGCTGAAAGTGATACTTTCATGGTGGTGGTGTTCAAGGTGGACCACTGCCAAAAGGATAAAGCTAAAGGATTGCAATGGAATTACTCGTACACAACTGCATCACTTTGCCGACGCTAGTCAGCATGGTTACGATACAGTGTCCTACCTAAAGCTGGAGAATCAGGACGGATTCATCTTTGGACATTCATGTTGGGTAAAGCCAGAGTTGCACCATTAAAGCTGACAACAGTTCCTAGGCTTGAACTCACCGCTGCTGTCTTGGCTGTTGTAGTTGATACGATGCTGAGGAACTCATTAATTACTTTTCCCGCTGGACCAAACTCAAGATTTCTGTTGCTTGGTTCCTCAGACTCAGACCTCAGGCTTCTTTGGCTATTGGCGGGTCTGTCCCATAATCTGCAAAAGTGAAGGAGGAAATGAGAAAAGCTGAAAGTGCAACAGGTGCCTAATCACTGTCAGTAAGTCACCTTTCCAGAGCAGAATATGCTATCATTTATTTCAGCCAGAGAGACAGAATCAAGGAGGAAAGCTGAGAGTGAGGTGTAGAGGACGAGTTCCCTCTACAAATTGGTTAAAGACTCAGCTGAGCAGCCTTGCCTGAAGAGGTGAAACATCCAGTCATACTCTCTAAAGATCAACATGTATCAAAATTAATTTTTCAATACATTCAGAAAAAACTTGGACATGCAGGGAGGAACCATATGCTTTCAACTTTGCGCAGTACATACTGGATTACCAACGGAAACTCTGTAGTATTATATTGGTATTATAGTACTACAGTATTATAGTATTACATCTGATTCTGTGGTCTGTTAGCACGATCAAGGAAAGCCCCCAGAAGTGGCTGATATACTGGAAGACAGAATTTGGCCAGACTTGCCCCCCCCCCCCTTTTACTAATGTGGGGTAGACTACTTCAGGCTAGTGATGGGAATTACGGCTCTTTGAAGGCTTTCTGTTGCTTTCCAACTTTGCTTTGTTGCTTTCAAACTTAGACATCCCACCAATATAATTTTATTTTGCATGTGTGTTGTGTTGACTAGGTTTAGCAGCACTAAACTACTCGGATTGCCAGACCTAATGTCAATTATCTGCATTGTAAACATTACACAAGATGATGCAATATTCCTCTGCTTTGTCAGTGAATTTACTACTTTGAATGAAATGTGTTAAATAAAGTTTAAAAAAAAATAAAGTTGACTTGCCTTGAATGCAATTCATGCAACAAGTATAATTAAGATGGATTTGTGCGAGGCAGCTGAATTTGCACAACAAGATCAGGCAGACAGACAGTGAAATTTGGGCACAACAATAAAAAGATTAAGGACATCTCTCACCAAGTATGACTCAGTTCCCTGCGTTCGTATAAACGAGCTGTTGAAAAGGGTCGGATCGCTCGCGAACGTACCATCACTAATTCAGGGCCCATTGAGGTCAAGAGAGGACGTGCTCTGGTCCAGAGATATGGAATAATGTTTACCTTCATGGTCAGCAGAGCAGTACAGTCGTCTACTCCCTTGATGCTGATTCTTGTACCAATGCCATCAGGAGGTTCATGTGTTGCAGAGCCTAAGTATGCCATTTGAGGCACAAACTTCATCGGAGCGAGAACTAAGGGAAGCCATAGCTGCTCTGGACCACAGTAGAATCCAGGATGCCCTACTGAAAAGAGGTATTTACAGTATATGACGTTCAATCCTCCTAGTGGATCCCATCATGGTGGTGCATGGGAGCGTCTTTAGTTGATGAAAGGCTTCTTACCATCCATCCTATGTGAAGTAGAGGCTATTCTTAACGACCGCCCCATAACCAAAGTTTCTTCTTTTGTTGTAGGGGAAACCCATGTTTGCCCCGGGCCTCTTTGTTGTTAACAACGTATACATCCAGAGACGTTGAAAGGAGTTTCTGTACCGGGGAGATCACTTTTGAAAGAGGTGGACAAGGAAATATTTGCCGCTGTTACAGGATAGACAAAAATGGACACCTCAGAGGAGTTTCGTCCCAGGGGAAGTTGTCATCATGGATCAAACGGCTCCTCCTGGATCTTGGATAATGACAAGAGTGACAAAGGCCTACCCCGAAAGAAAGGACTTATAAGTTCAGTACAGCTGAAGACAAAGATATGACAGGTTGAAGCGACTTATAGCCAATCTTTCTCCTGCTTCAAGAGGCTGTGTAAAGGTTGTATCCAATCTGGAGTTTGTTCAAGGCTCTTTTACTTTTAATTGTTCACAACTTTACAATTAGGGGCCAATGTAGGAGCCCTTCGGTGGTGCATAGGGGAGTGTGTTATTCATCTGGGTGTGTGTAATTACAATTAGTGGGTGGCACTACCACGGAATATGTCTACAAAGAACACAGCATAGGTGGATAGTCACCAAGTCTATATATATAGTCTCAATAATCACTTTATTGCAGAGAAGAGTGGGCGCGTGGACATGAACACACCAATGTACACACACACACACACACACACACACACACATACACACACAATCTCTGCTGGAGCCTAACTCTTTTATACACTGTTGTCATGGCAACCCCATTAAGGAAGGACACTCAGACTGCAACTCTGTTGAAACCAGTCCCTGTCTCTGGCTATGCTCTCTCTCTACCACGCTCTCTCTCTCTCTCTCTCGCTCTCGCGCTCTCTCTCTCTCTCTCTCTCTCTCTCTCTCTCTCTCTCTATCTCTCTCTCTATCACACATATCTACCCTTTTCTTTTCTGCCACAGCTCCCTCCATTACTTCCTCTCTCCAATGCACACACACCTCTCTCGCTCACTCTCTCTCTATTAGCATGCTAGCGTTTCATCTTCCCACCTAGCGCCTCTTACTTTCCCCCGGCGAGTGCGAATGTAAATATGTACGTGCACTTTTTAGACCTTCATCATGTCCCCCCCCCCCCCCCCCCGGCTTGTCTTCAATGTTTCCCACCCTGCCTCCCCTCTCCATCCTTATTCTGTCCACCCAGAATCACTATCCCTCTCTCTCTCTCTCTCTCTCTCTCTCTCTCTCTCTCTCTATCTCTCTCTCTCTCTATCCCTTTCTCTCTCTCCCTCGGCCATTCCCCAATTAAAGGGGAGATTTACAGAGGGCGACCAGTCAAAGGGCAGCTCAGAGGACAGCCTTAATAAGGGCTCGCCATCGCCAGACAAAAGCCAAAAGCCTTTCTCCTATGCTCCCTCTCTCTCTCTCTCTCTCTCTCTCTCTCTCTCTCTCTATATATATATATATATATATATATATATATATATCTCCCCTTCTCTATATCTCTGTAACCCTTTCTTCATCCCTCTATCTCCCTATATATCTAACACTGTCTATATTTTAGACTAATGCTCTCAATATACCTCTCTATATAGCTCTGTATGTGTATATACACATATACACATATGTATATATATATATATATATATATATATATATATATATATATATATATATATATATATAACACTCTCTATATCTCTGTCTAATGCTCTCTTTATACCTCTCTGTTTCTCTCTCTTTATCTCTCTCTCTCTCTGTGTCTCTGTCTGTCTCTCTCAAATCAAGGAGCTTGGCATATGAGCAGCACCATGTAAGGGAGGCGGAAGGGGGTGGTTATTACAGCACCCATTCCTGACACATTACAATAACCAGCGACGGTCATTTACAAGCCAGCCGAGCCTAATAAGCACCTACGGCTCTTTTATGAGATGGCTCAATAATACCGCGGTGAAACCAAACAAACAAAAACAGACAAACCAGCAGAAACACCCAGAGAGAAGTGACACGGTTGGCGAGACTGAGAAGCCATGTTTTTTTTCCCCTTCTCAGAGACGTATATTTCTTTAATCACCACTGCAGCAGCAGCAAGCAGCGGCGGCCATTGCCCGTTCATCTTTTTTTCTCCATGTTTTTTTCCCCCCCCCCGCTTGACTTTGTAGCTTCTCGAGGGCGCCGCAGCCAATGATGATTGTTCTGTAAATCCTGCACACTTCTTCCAGGGGAGGATATTGCTATAGTAACGCAGCTCCTCACCAAGGCTTGGGTCCTTATCTCTCGTCAGAACTAGCTCCCTATAGGTCACCTGTTTGCCCTCCATCCAACCCTGCTGCTATCGTCACCACCACCACCACCACCACCACCACCACCAGCACCACCACCAGCAGCATCGTCATTCACTCCAAACCACTTGATGAGCTCGATAACGCCATGTCTCACACACACACACACACACACACACACACACACACACGTTATGCCTCTACCCACCCACCCACCACCCCCACGACTGCCCCCCCTCCCCCAGAGAAATAATCTGGAGATAGGGGAAGGTAAGAGGGAGGGATCGGGGGGGGGGGGGGAGAGAGAGCCCAGGGCTAGCACAGGCAAACTACATGAAGAAAAGATGAACCGAGTAGGAGGGTGAGCTACGGAGGGGAAGAAAAGAATGAGAGAGGCAGTGTGTGTGCGTGTGTGTGTGTGTGCATGTGTGTGTGTGCATGTGTGTGTGTGTAGGTGGGTGGGGGGGGGGATAATATATGAGGTGGAAAAGGAAGGAAGGAAGGAAGGAAGGGAGGATGGCTAGGAGCAAGAGATGGATAAGAGAGGGGTCGAGAGTGAAATGTGTGTGTGGGCGTGGGAGGGTCATCATTAGCGGATACAGTAAAAGAAGGGAGGAAGGGTGAGAGAGAGCGAGATGGAGAGAGAGAGAGAGAGAGAGAGAGAGGGGGGGGGGGTGGTGGTGGATGAGAGACCAGTGGCGGATGGAAAGGAAAAGGGGGGAGGAGCGTGGAGAGGAAAGGAGAAGGGAGTACCCACCAGAGACACAGAGCTGCACCACCCGGAAGCACCCTCTCACATCTGACACTGTGTGTGTGTGTGTGTGTGTGTGTGTGTGTGTGTGTGTGTGTGTGTGTGTGTGTGTGTGCAATGCGCTTTTTTGTGACCAAGCATATCCAGGTACATGTGTTTTTTTCACACAGTACACGCGAGTACTGCGAAAACCTGTGCGACTATTTACATGGAAACACTAACATATTTGCCAAGGCATCCGCGCTTTGGCCGCGTATTTTTTGTTTGCCCCTGCGCGTGTTTGTCGATGGAAGAAGATAAATACAAATACAAAAGACGGATAGATGACACACTCAACTATATTCCAAATAAATAAAGAGGAGCTGTGTATTACATGACATGTTTTTCTTGTGCCAAGGACAAGAAGAAAGCCTCAAACCCCGCGCCAGCCAGACTGTGTGCTATTTTTTTTATTATTTTTTTTGCTGGTCTTTACCCCCAGCTGGGCTTCAGTGTAGCGTAGCCTCTTAGCGTAGTCCCGTAGCGGCTAGCGCCAGTGTGTGTGTGTGTGTGTGTGTACAGCCTTTGTAGGGAAAGCGCGAGAGAGAGGGGGGGGGGTGCAGAGAGAGAGCGAGGGAGGGACAGACGGACAGACGGACGGACAGACGGACGGACAGAAGGACGGCGAGCGAGCGAAGGGGAGGGAGAGGGAACGTATCAGTGTGTGTGTGTGTGTGTGAAGCATCAAATACAGCGGCCTGTGCTAACGGCGGCGCTTTGAACGCACACTGAGAGGCGAGCGCAGAGCGCCGGTATTGCTCGCGCTCGCAACCTGATGTGGCTAGCGCACCGCAGACGCCTCTTAAAATGGAGATACGGGCCTACACACACACACACACACACACACACACACACTCCACTGATAGGGCTAATTTCAAGAAGACCCTTGGTCTGTCGCTGGAAGCGGCGGCACAGCGGTTGGCAGGCCAGACAGACGTGGTGCTGGTGGTGGTGGTGGGAAGGAATGGGCTGGGGGGGGGGGGGGGGGGTAATGGTGGGGGTGGGGCTTACAGGGTAGGGTAGGGCAGTCAGACAGTGGCGGTGGGTGGTTGCCCATCCCAAGGCTGGCAGCAGGCAGCTCGGTGAGCAAGAGCAGGGGCGGGGTCACGTGGTGCCGGAGAGGCGGGGCTCTCCTG
>JAOPHQ010006430.1:27500-33410 GCA_030340625.1 Merluccius polli
AGTGGGGAGGTGGCTAAGCAAGACGGGCGAGAGGAGGGAGAGGGGGGGAGGGGGGGGGGGGGGGAGGCGAGGGAGAGAAGAGGAGCTGGAAGAGGTAAGGGGGAACATTACACAATGTGTAGCGGCCTGATACCATGGTAATTCTTCTGACATGCGTCAGGCGGTACTGTAGCCGTCCTGGAGGGACCGGGGGGGGGGGGAGACAAACTGTAGGACAGAAAACAGAGGAGGTGTTGTCACGCCATCACGAAAAACACTCTGTCTCTTATAGGCACACACACACACACACAGATACAATCGCGCACACACACATGCTCACATACATGCACACACGCATGCACGCCCACACACACACACACACACACACACACACACAGAAACCCACACCAAACTGTCCTCCTGAACAACGGGCGGAGTTGAACTGTTGGCATCCCGAGAGAGACATAAAGAGAGAGAGGAGAGTGAGAAAAAAGAGAGAGGATAGAGAGAGAGAGAGAGAGAGAGAGAGAGAGAGAGCAAGAATACATTATCTTTGGATCTGTAATAACAGCTCCTCTCTCATATAGCCCTGGCAGGCTATGCTGTTCCTCTCCCTGTGAGAGTAAATATGATCATTTATTCCATGAAACAAAATGCTGCACCAGAGTGATGGTATTTTCATTAGGGACGGTATTTTAATGAGGTTTAATCTAGCACACAACGAAAGAAAAGGTTCAAACTGCCGCTCCGGCGCCCTATTGATGACTTTCAACTGGAAAAGAAATGATGATGATGATGACGACGAGCGCCCCCCCTCCCCGCCCCATCGCCACCGCCACCCGCATCACCACCCCCATCAACACACAAACACACACATACAGATCAAACACATGTGCGGTAATTACACGGAGGGGGTGGGCGGGGGGGGGGGGGGGGGGGGGGGCGGTAGGAAATGAGATATTGAAATGTAGCGACGCTCCGTGTGCCAGAAAGACTGAGAAGGGTTGGCAGGGGAGTAGGGGGGGGGGGGTAGGGGGGGGGGAGACGACACTCCTCCTCCTCCTCCTCCTCCTCCTCCTCCTCCTCCTCCTCCTCCTCCTCATCTTCTTCTTCTTCTGCTGCTGCTGCTGCTGCTCGCTGAGCGCGATCCAGCAGGCGACGGAAGCGACAGGCGACTGACACATTGAGATAGATGCACAAACAGCGTCCGCCCACCGCACCGATTCGCATTCGTTTCGCATCCGCAGCGTTGGGAGAGAAAAAAAAAAAAAAAAAAACGAAAGAATCCACATCCAATTTTACAGTCCGTTCACGTGCGAGCTGGCACTCAGAATCAGCCACTTGTGCATGCAGCCTGAGTTTGCGGTGTGTGTGTTGTGGTTAAGGCTGACACTTTCTGTCCACACAACCATCACTAACCCCCATTACTCGCTCGCTTTCTCTCTCTCTCGCTCTCTCTCTCTCCTGTTGTCCCCCTTCACTCGTTCATTCAGATGCTACCCCCGCACGCGCGCAACGCACCGCACTTATGAATGCACACACACACTTATGAATGCACACACATGCACATGCACACGCACGCCGTTCACGCACACGCTGTTCAAGGATTGATCATTGACAGAAGCATCAGCACATAAATGTTCATTATGCCCGTTCAGACAACCATTCAAACACGTTGTGTGACCAGGAAATGGCACGCACATACATACACACACATACCCACCCACACACACAAACACACACACACACACAGTTATATGTGCAAACATTTACACATACATGTATGTGTACTCACAAGTGCGTTTGTCTATAAGGGACGTGTTCATTTACTCACATTCATTGGTTCACAATTTTCTCACCCACTCATTTATGGTTCCAACCACTCATCTTCCTGTCTGTTTCCCCACCATTACAGATGTTGTCACTCTCACACACACACACACTCCCCCCTCCATTTCTCACCCATAGTTCCTCACGCCATCTATCCATTTATCAATCTATCAACCATCTTTCATTCTTTCTTTCTTTCTTTTTTCTTTTCTTTTCCATCCATCCATCCATCCACCTATCTATCTATCTATCTATCTATCTATCTATCTATCTATCTATCTATCTATCTATCTATCCACCTATCCATCCATCCATCCATCTATATCTATCTATCTATCTATCTATCCACCTATCCATCCATCCATCCATCTATATCTATCTATCTATCTATCTATCTATCTATCCACCTATCCATCCATCCATCCATCTATATCTATCTATCTATCTATCTATCTATCTATCTATCTATCCACCTATCCATCCATCCATCCATCCATCCATCTATATCTATCTATCTATCTATCTATCTATCTATCTATCTATACTGTATATATATATATATATATATATATATATATATATATATATATATATATATATATATTAGTGGTGGGCATAGATTAATTTCTTTAATCTAGATTAATCTAACTCTATTCTTGGAATTAATCTAGATTAAAATGGCTCATTTGAATTCTGTCGAAGGCATTCATAATATGCGTGTGTTACCTAAATAATTACTAAAAATAAGTCTGCACGATTGTTGACAGGGGGAAGGGGGGGGGTGCGCGATTGTTGACTGGAGGGGGAGAGGTGCGCGATTGTTGACCGGAGGGGGAGAGGGTGCGCGATTGTTGACGGGGGGGGGGGTCAGTAATGACACCACGAATACGGACGTTTATCATCTTTTTTTTAAATAGATATTTTTTAAGAGGCCCCTGATTGGCCGAGGCCCCGGGCTGAAGCCCAGGTAAGCCCGTGCATATATATATATATAACTGTCTATCCATCAAACATGTACATCTACATCTCCTTAATTCCATTGTGTTGTGTGCAACTCCCCCCTCCATAACTCAGTCTCTTGTCTGCACACTGAATCCACCTCCTCCAAGATTGCCACCTCTCCGTCCCGCCACTGATTTAGGGGCGCCTTTAAGTGCTAATCAGCTTGTCATCCGTGTGGCCAAAATCAGAAGGCTGATAAATAAAAACCCTGCCCCTGTTGGCGGGCTGCTGGCTGTCCTCCATGCCTCACCCCCCCCCCCCCCCCCCCCCCCACCCACCATCCCCACTCCCTTTCATCTTGCTGTCTCTCTCTCTCTCTCTCTCTCTCTCCCTCTCTCTCTCTATTCAACTAGAAGGGTTTGTACCGCACACAAACGGTTAAGCCGTTGCATGACACAGACTACAACATCGGGGGAGCGGCGAAGGCACACAACTTCCCCGGGCTCCTATCTCCCGTAGCAGTCGACCACAAAGGGCCGGCCCTCCACTGGCCCAATCATCCCATCAGATTCCATCAGGACCAATTTGCCACTATGCACAATCTCTCCTCCACAGCCCATCTGCTCCACATCGCTCACAACACCGCATTACCACCGGCCGTCCTGTCACCCCACTATGCAATATCACTAAACCCCCCCCCCCCCCCCCCCCACTTATCCTCGGCTGACACGTCCAGGCACCCCCCAAATAAAAATACAATCACATTAAATAAAAAACTGATTGGCCGACTCACTCATATCAATATTCGCTCTCAGGGTTTGAAATTTATAGCACAATATAGTTCCGTGGCATTTATACATCAGCGGGATTTCGGCACCGCTCATGCCATCCCGACTCGTATAACTCTAACTGACGGATAATAGTTTCATAAACCGGCCTTTTACATCTGCACTACATAATGTAGCACATCGTAAAAAAACGCGCGATAACGAATGGCCTCAGATGCCCCTAAAAAGAGAGTGACACGAGGTAAAATATTCTGATTAGTCCCGTTAAATACGCGATTTAGTCAAGAGGGAAACGCGCGCCACGCCCGCCGCTAATGCCGCGCGCGCCTTCGAACCGCTTTCCTATCTCCGACTCTTGAACTCCTCTCTCTGACTCGATCTCGGCGTCGACCACCCTCGGGGTCCGGTCTCCAGTCTGCTCCACGGGGGGGGGGCCCCCTGCTACCCCTGCAGTGTCCCCCCTATGTGCTCTTTTTTTCCCATCTGCCTTTGATTCCCTGCCCATCAAGGGGTTGTGGGTGCTGGTAGTGGCGGTGGGGTCGGTGGGTGGGTGGGTGGGTGGGGGGAGGCGTGGGGGGGGGGCGTGGATTAGCACTCTCTTGTTTATCTGCTCGTCAGTTTTATCTATATCTACCCGAAGCCACTAAGCCTACGCGCGCGCCGGGGGCTGCGGACCCGGGGCCACGATGCTGCATTAATCCTCCATCAGCCACACGGCCATCCATCACCCTGCTGTCCATCACGTCCGATCCATCAACCGCCCATCTGTCTCGCCGCGCTGCCCCGTACCCGGAGATGATCCCTCCCCCCCCCCCCCCCCCCCCCAGCGGGAGGGAGGGAGGGAGAGAGGCGGCATAGGGACAGCAGAGTGATAGAGAGAGGTGGATATAAATGCGAGAATCTGAAGACAGGGAGAGAGAATGAGAGCAGATTAATCGCAACCCCCCCCTCCTCTCTCCCTCCCTCCCCTCCCTCCCCCCCCCCCCCTCCTCTCTCTCTCTCTCTCTCTCTCTCTCCCACCCTGTGCGCGAGCACCGGCTTCCCTCTCGTCATGTCACTACATGCTTATTAGCCGTTGTGTTTGTTTCTCTGTAATTTGTTTGTTTTCCTCGGACGCTAATTCTACCAGGCGGTGGGGAGGGAGAGCGAGCGAGAGAATCGCTGGTGGACGGCGAGATAGATGCTGAGGAGATCATGAAGCCTGGTTGTATATTATACAGAGAGAGAGAGAGAGAGAGAGAGAGAGAGAGTGAGAGACAGAGAGAGAGAGAGAGAGGAGATCAATAGAAAGAGAGAGAGATACAGCGAGAGACAGAGAGAGAGAGAGGGAGAGAGAGAGAGAGAGACAGAGAGAGACAGAGAGAGAGAGAGAGAGAGACAGAGAGAGAGAGAGAGAGAGAGAGAGAGGGAGGGAGAGAGGAGAGAGAGAGAGAGAGAGAGAGCCAGGCGGACGAGGAGCCGTCGTGGGACAGAGCAGGGGAGGGATATTGTCTAAAGCCTCCAGCTTTAAAACAGCTCAATATCTGGGGTTCATCAGGGGTCATTTGTATTTCCATCTATATCTGCTAACATCGTAAGGTGAGCGGGAGGAGGGGCACACACGCACCGCGGAAGGTGAGTGTAGGGCAAATGTTAGCACACACACGCACACACACACACACACACAACACACACACACGCGCATACATCGGAAATAAGGGCGCGAGCCGCTCGGTTGCGTGGGGGGGGCGTCGAGTGTAAACACGCACACACACATTAGGAGGGGCGCAGCGGAGGTCGAGAGGTGTTCGAGTAAGGAGGTGAACGGCGGACACAGGAGCGTTTCATTATTTTAGGCTATATTTGAGGGGGAACAAAAAAACAACGTCTCATTTGGTGTACGTTACACGCGGAAACAAAACAAAATGTGTAGACGGCGACGATAAAGATCTGACGCGATGGAAGGTAATCTGTAGATTTTCGTTCCGTCGTCGTCTGTACATAAAAAGCCCTGTCGGTTGGTTTAAGGTAAATGCACAGGTCAGCAGGTTTTAGCTTTTTTTTTAAAGTACATACAGTAACATCACATCCGGATGTGCGACTAGCGTGGAAGGGGGCACGCGGGGAAGGGTATGCGAGGCGAGTCCCGCCTCGTAAAGGTCCTCGCTAAAAGCTTTTGCCAAAGTTGAGACTTTTTTATGTTGGCGTGAATTGAGAGCGGGAGGAGAAAAAAAAAACACACACACACAAATTATTATTATGCCGGCACGACGGCATACGCGTAACACGAACGAGCGGCGCCTCGCACGCGGTACACTTTGTACCCTTGAACCGGGATCTGCGGTGTCGGTGGTAATTTCCGAAAAAATAATACAATAACTCCCAATACTGG
>JAOPHQ010006431.1:0-29594 GCA_030340625.1 Merluccius polli
CGCACACACACACGGGCCAGCAATCGGTGCGCTTCCGAGGCAGAACAGGCGGACGGAGTACGAGGTCCTCATCATCATAATGAACAGTTTCACCGCTGACATGTCGAAGAAGTCGGGATGTCTGAAACGAAAAGCGAGTCAACGAAAAGCTGAGAGGGAGAAAAAGGGCCGACAGTTAATCACCTTTTCAAAGAAAGGTATTTATTCACGGACCTTTCCTCTGGTGCCTCTACACGTTGCTGCACAGCAGGGCTCAAGACTACCACTAATAGTTTGGAGAGTGTGGGAGTTAATTAAGGCAGTGACTGTTGTCATTCTAGTGAGTCCAGAAGAGCACTTTGTGGACCGACACCGCAGTTCCCTGATCCAGAGGATCAGTTCGGTGGCTGCTATCTTGGATCAACTTCTGGATCATAAGGTGGTGAGCCAGGAGCAGTATGACACCATCTTGACTAAAGCAACACGGCAGAACCAGGTCCGAGAGCTGTACAGCGGGGCCCTGAGGTCCAGTGGAACCAGAGGAAAAGACATCTTCCTCAGTGTGCTGGAGGAGTTGGAGCCGTTTCTCATCGAGGACCTAAGAGGACAATGTAGACCTGTCCCCCCGTGTGAGTCCTGGCATTATGGGCTGGTCCGCCTATCCCTTGGTATTATAGGCTATGTACTTAATCCAATTTATTTTGTTATCAACTTATTCTGAAATACTGCCTTATATGTTGTCTGTGTGATTTGTTATGTGTTTTGAGCGCTTGCACCCCAATTCCAATGTGGTTTCTTACTGCAAACGGTAAATAAACTGACGCCGTCTGATTGTTGTAATGTAATGTAAATACAACCAAAAATAATGAACTTATATGAAATTATAACGTATACAGTACCGCAAACCAGCGTTACTATGAGCACCCACAAAGTTAAATTGGTTTGTCTGTGTGTCTCTCTCTCTCTCTCTCTCTCTCTCTCTCTCTCTCTCTCTCTCTCTCTCTCTCTCTCTCTCTCTCTCTCTCTCTCTCTCTCTCTCCCTCTCTCTCTCTCTTAATATATATATATAATATGTAATAAAGAATGGTACATGACAGTGACTGTTGTCATTCTAGTGAGTCCAGAAGAGCACTTTGTGGACCGACACCGCAGTTCCCTGATCCAGAGGATCAGTCTGGTGGCTGCTATCTTGGATCAACTTCTGGATCATAAGGTGGTGAGCCAGGAGCAGTATGACACCATCTTGGCTAAAGCAACACGGCAGGACCAGGTCCGAGAGCTGTACAGCGGGGCCCTGAGGTCCAGTGGAACCAGAGGAAAAGACATCTTCCTCAGTGTGCTGGAGAAGACAGACCACCTTCTTATCGAGGACCTGAGCGGACAAGGTAGACCTGTCCCCCCGTGTGAGTCCTGGCATTATGGGCGCCCATCCAGGAATTTGCAAACCAGCATTATGATCTTTTTTTAAAATGTTGTTTGTATTGTTTATTATTGTTGGTTTTGGGTATGTACTTACTCCAATTGTTTCTTTTGCTGTCAACTTATTCTGAAATACTGCCTTATATGTTGTCTGGGCAGCGGCGCTGTGAAAGCATCCAGGGGAACACGGTTGTTTCTTTCACTGAGTTTAGATATGATGGGACTACATAGTAGGAATCATCATCTATGACATAATATCATCAAACCACGACTACAATTGAGACTCAAATTTCAGTACACATTTAAGTTTGACTAGTTTTATTTACTTGTATTTTATTTTTCAAATGTTGTTTACTTATTTATTTGTTTATTAAAATGTTCAGTTAACTTTTTATGAAATGCTGCAGGGAGCTCCCTGCACTTTTTGTTTGAAGACAATGTTCTTATCTTATAATGTTGTCTTTTAATTAAACATATGCTGAAGGCTTTTAAACGATGTTTTGTGTTGGAGTTTGTGTTGTTCTAAATTTTGAAACCAAGATTTTCTCCGCCCTCTTTGGTTTTAGTGCAATAGTCCATCTCTAAGGGCACAGGGAGACAGAGCGTCGCGTCACACACACAGACACATGATGACGTAACAACGCCCAATATGGGGTTAAGTTAGGTTACTGCGGCAGAGGCAGAGGAAGAGACACGCTCGAGAACGCGCATCGGTGCGCTTCCAAGGCAGAACAGGCGGACGTACGAGGTCCTCATTATCATAATGATCAGTCAATGTAATGATGATACTCAGGGCAGTACTAAGACAGAGTGTGCGGCTACAGCTGCAAGGGCACAGCTGACATATGACACGCCCCCTCACACGGACACAGACACACACACACACACACACACACACACACACCAAGGGCGTAATTAGCGTTTTGAGAGTGGGGGGGACATATTTAAACGGGGGGTCTGGGGGTCCTCCCCCAGAAAAATGTGAAAGAAGTAGTTGCAATTTCCCGCATTCTGGTGCATTTTACCATGTTTTCAGATTCAAAATGATCTCCCTCTTTCATTGATTTTCCTTGGAGCATGGTCTGCAATTACTGACTACTATTATGTTCTGGTGTAATACACACAGAGATGTATAAAGTACTGGAGACCAAGACTTGAGTAGAAGTACAAGTACTATATCAAAAAAGTGACTTGAGTAGAAGTAGAAGTGTTCTTTAAAAACCATACTCCAGTGGAAGTACTAAAGTATTCAAAATGTTTTGTATTTAAGTATTGCAAGTAGAAGTATTTTAAAATGTACTACTCAAGTACTGAAAGTACAAGTACAAGTGTTGTGTTATGTGTAGGCATTAACAGGGATACAAACACATGTATGGTCAAAATAGAGAGAGCTAGTTGAAGCACATATTCTGATTAATTCTGATAATTAATTAGTAAGTCATTTAATATTTTGAATGGGTAAAACATTTGATTTTTATGTTTCATTATGTGTGTTAGTTCAGCTGGCATCACAATCTGATACAGCCAATACTAGAATTGTCTATAGGCCTGTCTCATTTTGTGTAGTTTAACTTATTATGTGGTAGATTTGTCTTATTAATATGTAATTAATAGCACCTTAATATTTGCTGAAAGCCTTTCATGATTCTTGAAATAATAGGTGCAAGTTCAGATATTAATATTGTATGAGCCTATTAAAATGACGCCTGTCTCTTTAAGACACGTCTTCCAGGGCTCTGCTAGCGAACAATCAGCTTGAGCGGCAGTTTTCCGCTTGGTCCTAGTGCTTGACCCGTCTCTGTTCACTATAGCGTAACATTGTTTTTGGACGGTAAAAAGTGCGGGGGACTAAAACGGCCTTTTGAAAAAGTGCGGGGGACATGTCCCCCGTGTCCCCCCCGTAAATTACGTCCGTGACACACACACACACACACACACACACGTAGAGCCGGTGCGCTTCCAAGGCAGAACAGGCGGGCGGACTACGAGGTCCTCATCATAATGAAAAGTTTCACAGCTGACATGTCGAAGAAGATGAAGTCGGGATGTCTGAAGCGAAAAGCGAGTCAACGAAAAGCTGAGAGGGAGAAAAAGGGCCGACAGTTAGTCACCTTTTCAAAGAAAGGTATTTATTCACGGACCTTTCCTCTGGTGCCTCTACACGTTGCTGCACAGCAGGGCTCAAGACTGCCACTAATAGTTTGGAGAGTGTGGGAGTTCATTAAGGCAGTGACTGTTGTCATTCTCGTGAGTCCAGAAAAACACTTTGTGGACCGACACCGCAGTTCCCTGATCCAGAGGATCAGTTTGGTGGCTGCTATCTTGGATCAACTTCTGGATCATAAGGTGGTGAGCCAGGAGCAGTATGACACCATCTTGACTAAAGCAACACGGCAGGACCAGGTCCGAGAGCTGTACAGCGGGGCCCTGAGGTCCAGTGGAACCAGAGGAAAAGACATCTTCCTCAGTGTGCTGGAGGAGTTGGAGCCCTTTCTTATCGAGGACCTGAGAGGACAATGTAGACCTGTCCCCCCGTGTGAGTCCTGGCATTATGGGCAGGTCCGCCTATCCCTTGGTATTGTATATATGTACTTAATCCAATTGTTTCTTTTGTAATCAACTTATTCTGAAATACTGCCTTATATGTTGTCTGTGTGATTTGTTATGTGTTTTGAGCTCTTTTACCCCAATTCCAATGTGGTTTCTTACTGCAAACAGTAAATAAACTGACTGTCTGATTGTTGTAATGTAATGTAAATACAACCAACAATAATGAACTTATATGAAATTATAACGTGTACAGTACCGCGAACCAGCGTTACTATGAGCACCCGCAAAGTTAGATTGTCTGTCTGTCTGTCTGTCTGTCTGTCTGTCTGTCTGTCTGTCTGTCTGTCTGTCTGTCTGTCTGTCTGTCTGTCTGTCTGTCTGTCTGTCTGTCTGTCTGTCTGTCTGTCTCTCTCTCTCTCTCTCTCTCTCTCTCTCTCTCTCTCTCTCTCTCTCTCTCTCTCTCTCTCTCTCTCTCAATATATATATATATATATGCATATACATATGTAATAAAGAATGGTACATGTATGGGGGTATTATTGAGACAATATTATTTGTGTGTGCGTATCTCAATCTGTGTGTGTGTAATAAGATTTGTGTGTATTCACATTTGTGTGTGCGTAATAAGATGTGTCTGTCTGTATTCACATGTGTGTGTGTGTAAACAAATCTGTGTGTCTGTATTCACATTTGTGTGTTTGTGATAAGATTTGTGTGTCTGTATTCACATTTGTGTGTGTGTAAAAAAAAATGCGTACTGAGATCTGTAAATGTCTGTCATCAGTTATAACTCAGGCGGGAGCTCTGATTGGCCGTCTTTTTACACGTGGATTTTGGCACACTTCTGCCGTGCAGATCTGCAAATTTGCGATCCGTGTAGAAACGATTTGTCTGTAACTTCACGCAATACAGTCCACACACCACTAGTCGGCGCGCAGCACCCAGTGAAGTTAAGCGTGTCATTGTCATGGGTAAGATGGCTGCCGTTAATGACACTGGCCGGTCGTCGGAAACTTCTAACAACTCATGGGCTTTACAATGCGTTTATTTATGAGGAAAACAAACGTTAACTTACCCATGAGTTTTTCGAAGTTTATATTATATTTTCTATCTAAAATGGCCAGTGTCATTAACGGCAGCCATCTTCCCCATGACAATGACACGCTTAACTTCACTGGGTGCTGCGCGCCGACTAGTGGTGTGTAGACTGTATTGCGTGAAGTTACAGACGAATCGTTTTTACACACGGATCGCAAATTTGCAGATCTGCACGGCAGAAGTGTGCCAAAATCCACGTGTAAAAAGACGGCCAATCAGAGCTCCCGCCTGAGTTATAACTGATGACAGACATTTACAGATCTCAGTACGCATTTTTTACACACACACAAATGTGAATACAGACACACAAATCTTATTACGCACACACAAATGTGAATACAGACACACAGATTTCTTTACACACACACAAATGTGAATACAGACACACAAATCTTATTACGCACACACAAATGTGAATACACACAAATGTGAATACACACAAATCTTATTACACACACACAGATTGAGACACGCACACACAAATAATATTGTCTCAATAATACCCCCATATACATGACAGTGACTGTTGTCATTCTAGTGAGTCCAGAAGAGCACTTTGTGGACCGACACCGCAGTTCCCTGGTCCAGAGGATCAGTTCGGTGGCTGCTATCTTGGATCAACTTCTGGATCATAAGGTGGTGAGCCAGGAGCAGTATGACACCATCTTGGCTAAAGCAACACGGCAGGACCAGGTCCGAGAGCTGTACAGGGGGGCCCTGAGGTCCAGTGGAACCAGAGGAAAAGACATCTTCCTCTGTGTGCTGGAGGAGTTGGAGCCCTTTCTTATCGAGGACCTGAGAGGACAATGTAGACCTGTCCCCCCGTGTGAGTCCTGGCATTATGGGCAGGTCCACCTATCCCTTGGTATTGTATATATGTACTTAATCCAATTGTTTCTTTTGTAATCAACTTATTCTGAAATACTGCCTTATATGTTGTCTGTGTGGTTTGTTATGTGTTTTGAGCTCTTTCACCCCAATTCCAATGTGGTTTCTTACTGCAAACAGTAAATAAACTGACTGTCTGATTGTTGTAATGTAATGTAAATACAACCAAAAATAATGAACTTATATGAAATTATAATGTATACACTACCGCGAACCAGCGTTACTATGAGCACCTGAAAAGTTAGATTGGTCTGTCTGTGTCTGTCTGTCTGTCTGTCTGTCTGTCTCTCTCTCTCTCTCTCTCTCTCTCTCATAATTGATATATAAATATGTAATGAAGAATGGTACGTCACAGTGACTGTTGTCATTCTATTTAGTCCAAAAGAGCACTTTGTGGACCGACACTGCAGTTCCCTGGTCCAGAGAATCAGTTTGATGGATCAACTTCTGGATCAGAAGGTGGTGAGCCAGGAGCAGTATGACACCATCTTGACTAAAGCAACACGGCAGGACCAGGTCCGAGAGCTGTACAGCGGGGCCCTGAGGTCCAGTGGAAGGAAAAGACATCTTCCTCAGTGTGCTGGAGGAGACAGACCACCTTCTTATCGAGGACCTGAGGGGAAAATGTAGACCTGTCCCCCCGTGTGAGTCCTGGCATTATGGGCGCCCATCCAGGAATTTGCAAACCAGCATTATGATCTTTTTTTTACATTTTGTTTGTAGTGTTTATTATTGTTGGTTTTGGGTATATATGTATTTAATCCAATTGTTTCTTTTGTTATCAACTTATTTTGAAATACTGTCTTATATGTTGTCTGGGCAGCGGCGCTGTGAAAGCATCCAGGGGAACACGGTTGTTTCTTTCACTGTGTTTAGATATGATGGGACTACATAGTAATCATAATATGACATAATATCATCAACCCACGACTACAATTAAGACTCAAATTTCAGTTCACATTTAAGTTTGACTAGTTTTATTTACTTGTACTTCATTTTTCAAATGTTTATTTATTTGTTTATTAAAATGTTCAGTTAACTTTATAAGAAATGCTGCTGGGAGCTCCCTGCACTTTTTGTTTGAAGACAATTTTCTTAATGTTGTCTTTTAATTAAACATGCTGAAGGCATTTCAACGATGTTTTGTGTTGGAATTTGTGTTGTTCTAAATTTTGAAACCAAGATTTTTTACATTTTTACTGCTAATGTGTATATATATATATATATATATATATATATATATATACAGTATATATACTGTATATTTATATACTCAGGAACTCAGGAACAAGAGTGACACAGGAACCACTGGGTTGCACTATTGCACTAAAACCAACCAGAGGGCGCGGTGAGTACTGCTCAGGGACGTACCTGAGCAGAATATATATATATATATATATATATATATATATATATATATATATATATATATATATATATATATATATATAAAACCAACCAGAGGGCGCGGTGAGTACTGCTCAGGGACGTACCTGAGCAGAATTCAGTTATGGAGCCCCCCCCCCAAAAAAAAACCCCCACCAAAAATCTATAAATATTTTCTCTAAAATATATACATTTAAAATGTTATATATTCATTCACATTTTATAATGAATAAATATTAGGTAATACTGGGTCAAAATTGGGTAGTCATCAGAAGAAAATCCTGCCTCTGAATAACAACATGATAAACCTACCTACTTACCTGGGCTACTTTGTACACTAGATGTCAGTTTTTGTTACACAGCTTCATTAGTGTCTAATAAAAGACTAATAGTGCCCATATAATAAAATACCGACTAACAATAACACCAGGGATTTGATGCCTGACCCGGGAGCTCCAAGCATGAACGCGGACCGTAGCTGTTTTTTGGGCAAATAACAAAAGGTGCAAAGCTTTTTGTTAAAAGACAATGTTCTTATCTTGTAATGTTGTCTTTTAATTAAACATATTCTGAAGGCATTTCAACGATGTTTTGTGTTGGAGTTTGTGTTCTAAATTTTGAAACCAAGATTTTCTCCGCCCTCTTTGGTTTTAGTGCAATAGTGCAGTGGTTCTCCCGCCCCCCCCCCCCCCCCCCCCCCCCAGGGGAGCGGAGTTTGTCCATCTCTAAGGGCACAGACAGACAGACAGACAGCACCACGGGCACAGAGACAGACAGACAGACAGACAGACAGACACAGCACCACGGGCACAGAGACAGACAGACAGACACGGCACCACGGGCACAGAGACAGACAGACAGACACGGCACCACGGGCACAGAGACAGACAGACAGACAGACAGACACGGCACCACGGGCACAGAGACAGACAGACAGACACGGCACCACGGGCACAGAGACAGACAGACAGACACGGCACCACGGGCACAGAGACAGACAGACAGACACGGCACCACGGGCACAGAGACAGACAGACAGACAGACAGACACGGCACCACGGGCACAGAGACAGAGACCGACAGACAGACAGACACGGCACCACGGGCACAGAGACAGACAGACAGACACGGCACCACGGGCACAGAGACAGACAGACAGACAGACAGACACGGCACCACGGGCACAGAGACAGAGACCGACAGACAGACAGACACGGCACCACGGGCACAGAGACAGACAGACAGACACGGCACCACGGGCACAGAGACAGACAGACAGACACGGCACCACGGGCACAGAGACAGACAGACAGACACGGCACCACGGGCACAGAGACAGACAGACACATCAGTGATAGACAGACAGACATCACACACGGCACCACGGGCACAGAGACAGACAGACGGGCACAGAGACATCAGTGACATCACACACGGCACCGATATGGAGGCCAGGCCCCAGTTAAAACACACAGGCGTGAGTCTGACAGAGCTGCTCTGGGGCACGGCGTGGGCCGCAGACGCCAGGCCGCAGCAACCGCCAGATGAAGCCAAGCAAAGCGGAGCAAGAGCAGGAGACCGCCTCAGACAAAGCGGTGTCGAGACTAAGCAAAGCAGAGCAGCAGAGTTTGAAGTGGGACAAAGAAGCAGCGACCCAATTAACTGATCGCACGTTACACCTGTTTAGAGACACACACCCATTCGCACCGGAGGAGGGAGGGAGAGAGAAGACCGACCACTGCTGGCATTTACCACGCACAAACTACGGAGACATATGGGACACACGGAGCAGCTGTATCGGGCCAACAACCTCGGACCCGGAAGTGACGCACCAGTGACGACAGAGGCGCAAGAGGAATAGCCAGTGGAGGGTGGTGGCTTTTATACTTAATTAATTAATATCTTTATTTGATTAGGACATTGCACATTAATCAACATGTCAGCCAGAGCATCAATGTAAATATGCCGGAGTCAGCATAGTTACTAATTTACATCCGTTGTCCTAAAGGCAAGGACTAGCCCACCTCATAACGGCCACCTGTGGCGCTAAATACGACAGCACTAAATGACATAGCACATGTATGCTGCTACACCTGTAACCAATGCCTAGACTACTTCATTCTGGCGCTTACTTTCTGTGACTCATTAGGCCTACTTGGCCTGGCCTTCTTTTAATTGACCTAATTATGCATTGATGTGTTTTCATGTGCAAGCATTCAATAAATATAATAAAATTAACAGTTTACACGTGTTGGAAATGTGTTTTGTTGGCACTTAGTCTATTTTGTTGCATTTCTAATTTATAAATGTAGGCTTGCATGGATAGGAAAATGTTACGTTTTTAGAGGGTAACTGTCTCCTGCTTTAGGCTGTATTTGTAATGTATGTATTGTAGGCCTCATTGTGAGGCTATTTTGGTGCCAATGCAATTTCCTTTTGATGTGTAAGCCTTCATGAATAATTTCAAATAGCCTACCTATCCATGTGTTGAGTCAGTGTTTGGCCTTTTCATTCCCAAAGTGTAATCCGGCCCCCTGAGGTCTCACTTGACAAAAATCTGTTAATATTCTACTATACCTCTCATCATAACGACCTGATGGTACAGTATGCTGACGACACTATTTGATTTAGAAACTTAAATGATGAGTCACACTACAGATCAGAGGAACCACATCTAGTCAAATGAAGCGAGGCCAACAACCTCACTCTGAATGCATCGAAAACTAAGGAGGTGGTTATTGATTTTAGCCGTGATTTCATCTTCCCATCACTATAATTGACACTGAGGTTGAGATGGTCAAGAGTTTTACATTTCATGGCGTCACAATATCTGATGTTCTTAGCTGGCACATTAATATACCAGCACGTTAACTTATTCTGAAATACTGCCTTATATTTGTCTGTGTGATTTGTTATGTTTTTGAGCTCTTTACCCCAATTCCAATGTGGTTTCTTGCTGCAAATGGTAAATAAACTGACTGTCTGATTGGTGTATCATAATGTAACCAAGAATAATTAACTTATATGGAATTGAAATTATAACGTATTCTCTCTCTCTCTCTCTCTCTCTCTCTCTCTCTAATAGTTTCACAGCTGACATGTCGAAGAACATGTAATGGTCATCAAGTTGAATACTGCCTACGACATAGCAAATGAGGAACTGCCGTTCACAACATGCAAATCTCAGATCACACTGATGAAGGAGAACGGATTGAATGTGAATCTGACATATGCCAACGAGCCTGTGTCCAGTTTATAGGATTGATAGCATGACAACCTCCATTTATGATAGATGATAAAAAAAAACAATAAAAGGTAAGGGGTGTGTGTGTCTCATTTCTGTTTCCATGATGATAATTAAAAACGCTCTATAAGTTAATTATAATAGCCTAATATTTAGAACGTAATGTACATTTTAATGTTCAAGGTGAACTTAAAAACAGACGGACAGATAGATACAATACCGCGAACCGGCACCCAAAGTCAAATTGTTTAGCTCTCTCTCTCGCTCATAATTGATATACATTTGTAGAGATTGGTCGGTCGGTCTGTCTGTCTGTCTGTCTGTCTGTCTCTCTCTCTCTCTCTCTCTCTCTCTCTTTCTCTCTCTCTCTCTCTCTCATAATTGATATATAAATATGTAATAAAGAATGGTACATGACAGTGACTGTTGTCATTCTATTGAGTCCAGAAGAGCACTTTGTGGACCGACACTGCAGTTCCCTGGTCCAGAGGATCAGTTTGATGGAGCCTATCTTGGATCAACTTCTGGATCAGAAGGTGGTGAGCCAGGAGCAGTATGACACCATCTTGACTAAAGAACCACAACAGAACCAGGTCCAAGAGCTGTACAGCGGGGCCCTGAGGTCCAGTGGAACCAGAGGAAAAGATATCTTCCTCAGTGTGCTGGAGAAGATAGACCACCTTCTTATCGAGGACCTGAGGGGACAATGTAGACCCGTCCCCCCGTGTGAGTCCTGGCATTATGGGCACCCATCCAGGAATTTGCAAACCAGCATTATGGTCTTTTTTGTAGTGTTTATTATTGTTGGTTTTGGGTATATATATATGTACTTAATCCAATTGTTTCTTTTGCTATCAACTTATTCTGAAATACTGCCTTATATGTTGTCTGAGCAGCGGCGCTGTGAAAGCATCCAGGGGAACACGGTTTTTTCTTTCGCTGAGTTTAGATATGATGGGACTACATAGTAATCATCATCTATGACATAATATCATCAAACCACGACGACAATTGAGACTCAAATTTCAGTTCACATTTAAGTTTGACCAGTTTTATTGACTTTTACTTCATTTTTCAAACGTTGTTTATTTAATTATTTGTTTATTATATTATTATTTTATGAAATGCTGCCGGGAGCTCCCTGCACTTTTTGTTAGAAGACAATGGGCCTCATTCACCAATATCTTCTTAAGAATCTTCTTAGATTCTTTCTTAAGTCCTTCTTAAGAAGATTTCTAAGAAGACCCTACGTCAGATTCACCAACGTGTTCTTAAGCCGCTGAATTGTTCGCAGCTGTGTTCAGGGGCGTAGCCAGGGGGGGGGGGGGCCGGGGGGGCACTTGCCCCCCCCGAAATCTCATTGGCCCCCCCAGGTGCCCCCCTGTCGCGCCCCCCCCCCCCCCCTCCCGTCAACAATCGCGCAGCAGTCGCGCAGCACGCCCCCCGTCAACAATCGCGCAGCATTGAAAAGTTATTGTTATATACTGGCCCCCCTGAAATAAATTTGAACCCCCCCCCTGGCCCCCCCAAGTTAAAAAGTCTGGCTACGCCCCTGGCTGTGTTCTTAGATTGATGAATGCCATCTCCTCGTAAATTGAGCGCGCGTGTCAGGTGAGTCTAATTAACATATGATTAGCATAGGTAACCGCCCATTAATGCCTATAAAAGGGACCATAAAAGGGACTGCAGGGCCGTGTGCAGGGCCTCTGAAAAAAGATCTACATGGTCCTGAAAGATTTGTTCCCTCCGTAGGGCAGATCCCCAATCTCCCTGTAGCAGCAATACTGTATATATGCCATTGTTTTGTAGGCCGTGGATGGAGAAATGCCACCTATAAATAGGGTGGGATCACTATATTGACGGCATGATTTCCAATGTACTTGATTCATGTTAAAGCGTTGGCACATTTAATGTAATTAAAATGAAAAATGAAAAAAAAATAAAAATAAAAAAAATAAAAAAATAAATACATAAATATGACAGAAATGTCACTGTAATGTATTTTATTGAACTTAACAAAAGAAGACAACACAACCATGCCAACATGTCGGCACTGAAATGTGCTTAAGAGTACTCCTCAAACTCAATCAATCAAACTTTATTTATAGAGCGCTTTTCATACATTTAAAATGCAACCCAAAGTGCTGTACAAAATAAAAACAGACAATAGAAAAAACAAAACAAAAAACCCGAAACCCACCTCTCCCCTCCCCACACATAGACACACACACATACATACACACACGCACATGGACATGCACACACATACACACGTATACACACACACACACACACACACACACACACACACACACACACACACACACACACACACACACACACACACAGCATTTATTCACTGGCATTGTAGAGACATGGCAAGGCACCGAGGATCCAAATGAGTAAAAACCACCTGTGGTCGTTCACACTGAGAGGTGCCAGAGCCCACGGCCATAGAGGATGCCGCCAGAGAGACCACCACGACCCGGGTAGACCAGGGCGAACCACACACATGGTGCAGAGCCCCCCGGCCCCCCGGGCCAGGGAATCCCCAAGACAACACCCCCCATGGGCAGACCAAACACACCCCCCAGCGTGGAGGCCCCCATGAGGGAACACTGGAGCTAAAAACTAAAAGACTAAGAGTCAACCGGACAGGATAAAAACTAAAAGACTAAGAGACTAAAAGACAACAAAAAAACTAGAGTGTTCGTAGGATTTGTTCTTACCTAAGAAAAATCCTGGATAAGAAAAAAAATCATGAATGCCACTATCTAAGTAAAATCTTCGTAAGTAGCCTACTTAAGAACGGTTCTTAAGAACGGTTCGTGAATGAGGCCCATGTTCTTATCTTATAATGTTGTCTTTTAATTAAACATATGCTGAAGGCATTTCAACGATGTTTTGTGTTGGAGTTTGTGTTGTTCTAAATTTTGAAACCAAGATTTTGTGTGTGTGTGTGTGTGTGTGTGTGTGTGTGTGTGTGTGTGTGTGTGTGTGTGTGTGTGTGTGTGTGCATAATGATACGCAGTGCCAGTGGTGCAAAAAGTGGGTATGCGCTGTATGCGACGCACCAGGCGGAACCAGGGCAAAGCGATGGTTTAAAAAAAAAAAAAATGCTTGGGGTATTTTCCATGTAGCTGCTGTTGTGCGTTTCTGAATCATTTCTGCATTTCCTTAATGTTATATAACATTTTAGAGGACTAAACAGGCTAGAGTAGGCGCCCTATCTCATAAGATTCGATAATAGAATTTTGACATATAAGAGGGAGCGCGAGCGCCGTGACCGCTGAACACAAGCAGGTAGGAGTAGTGAGTTGTCTCGTCGATGAAAAGATAAAGCAAAAAAGCTGTCGGGAGCTGAAAATAGAAAAAGAAAGGGAAAAGGAGATGGCATGTCAGGGGATGCGACAGCAATTAAATAAGTGGATGGTGAAAGTTATTTAGTAGCAACTAAAGAGCACTCTAGAATAT
Source organism: Merluccius polli (assembly GCA_030340625.1). NCBI lineage: Eukaryota > Metazoa > Chordata > Actinopteri > Gadiformes > Merlucciidae > Merluccius > Merluccius polli. Next base: position 14,039 of record JAOPHQ010006431.1, read on the forward strand.
TTGGTAGCAGCATTGTTACATAAGCTACATTATTGTAAACAGAGAGGGTTCTAAAAGATCTTTGTTTGTAGGCTTACTTTTGCGTTTTAAGGCATTATGTTGCAATGGTTATCATTATAATGTTAATGTTTGCAACTGTTTATTATTTGTTAACATTGTTACTAATATAGGATATATATTTGTGTGTGTCTGTGTGTGTACAGTATATATACTGTATGTACCATAGCCTACCATTACCATTATGAGGCATGCAGTGGCTGATATAGCCTACTTTAAAATAAACCTTTATTATTTAAAGCCCATACATGATGATGTCCGGCACACTTATTTATTTGTTTAAAAAAAAGTAATAATGTGTGTGTGTGGGGGGGGGGCGCCAAAATTGTTGCTGCATACCCCCCTGACACTGGGTAGTTGCACCCCTGCGCCGTGCAGTGATACTCTGGCGGGATCAGCGGCGCCTTAATGATTTTAGTGGTGGGGGGGGGCCAAATGCGCGTTCATGTGTCGAACAGCGCGTGACACCTCATCAGCCTATGATAAATCAATCAGTCCGATCCCCGGGTCCGTTTCGCGCGCCTAATTAATAGCCTACATGTGCACCTGACCTGTGGGCATTCCAGGCAGCCAGGCTTACACTTGCAGTTATAGGCCGCGCTTGTCTATTTTCTGGACGGCAGCAGGCTAAGGATGGAATTAATTTAGAGAATGAATGCTTTAATCAATTGTCAGTCATAGCTGTTTTTTGGGCGTAATCCATTAAACCAACATCTCCCATCTCAACCTGGCGCAACGAACGAGGTACCCTGCTACGTTCTCCGCGGAGCAGATGGCGAAATGAATGAAGCAAGGACGGTTGGTTCCGGTGTCGTGCCAAAAAGTGATTGTCCGCCAGAAATTGATTGAAGGCCAAATACAGTTACTCAAAGGTGATTTCTACCTAAATATGACTTGATCTCATTCATAAGCTTCATAATATAAACACTGGAGCCAAGGGCGTAACTTTGGGTCTGCCATTGGGGGGGTTAAACTCGCGGCATATTTATTTATTTATTTGTTTATTTATTTATTGAATCATTTTCTTGTGTAAAAGGTGACATGCCAATTTGCCGTTCTTGTATTAGAAATACATTGCGATACTTTTACTGATTTTGGCTACTTTTTGACTATTCATGCCATAATGACACAGTAGTTAAATTCAGTGTTTAAGCACTAGCCAACAGTGGCAGCTTCCACCTAATTGATTTTGTGTGTGTTCACTATCTTATGAAAAAAAACACAAGAACTTAAAGATTAATCAATTGCATCACTGTATTGGCACCTACATGCAGCAAATGTATTATGCACAATTCAACTCTCAAACACATCACACAATACAGGGTGGCACACTGGAGTGCAGCTTGCACCTCTATTCTGAACATGGCAAACTGATTTCACATATTGGTGGGCATCACCAGTTCAAACTAACAAATCTAAGCAAAAGCATGTCAATACAAAAGAAGGCCTATCTGTCAATCACATTTGAAGGTATTTTACAACATATTAGGCTAAAATAAGAATTGACTAAAAGAAACAGGATGCTATACTGACGTCTATTCTGCCAGCAACTACAGGTATAGTACTACTAGCAGACTATAGATATTGTTGGGCAATTCAGATAAAAGCACCAAACACCTGTTTGCGTCTCTGTGTAAAAGAAATGAACTGTGTACACACTGACTTCTTAGTTAAGAGGTCCAATTTGTCCTGATGGATGTGACACACTGCAACATGGTTCAGCCTCTGCTGTGTCATAGTTGTGCGTAACCAAGTCTTTAATCGTCTAAGAGCACTAAAGCTCCTCTCTGCCTCAGAGGACGAGACTGGTACCACAAGGAGTAATCTCATCAGAGTTTCAACTTCAGTAAATAAGCCTCGCACCTCTGCTGGCAACTCTTTGAGAATGTTTGTAGCCTCTCCACAGGAACTGTACATGTAATTATGTTTGAACATAGGTAGCTGGATTTCCAGCAGCTGGGCATTAATTTCTGGGTAGTCATGCACCACCGGATCAATATTTCCAGAAAGCAAGGTGTTCTCCAGCTTTTGTAGGGTAAGAAGACCACCCTGCTGGAAACGTTCAGTGAAATGCGTGTGAATGGTGTCAAAAAATAAAGCTGCCTAAAAAGTACCTTATAAAACTCAACTCTGTAGTATTCCATAGGAGTTTTAGGACTGAAACCACTTGATTCTCCACTATAGTGCTTGGGTGGTTGTCAAACTCTTGGCATTGTTATGGGTTCTAAGTCTAAAGAATTCACAACTGTAGATGCCCTCTCAAAAAGGTGTTGGAAGGCCTCATCACTCCTCTTGCCATTGAGAGTAGACTGAACCTTTCAAACAGCAGCCTGCAAATCAGAAACAGTCTGTGTCCTTCTCTGAAGAGACCTGTTGAGACATTCTAGCTCTCCAATAACTGCTTGTGCCATAACAAGACCAAGTACAGTGCTGCCTCTCATAAACTGCTGAAGTAGACCATTTGCAGTGGCTGCAGTGGGAGAGTTAGTCCCTGCCATTTCCTCTAAGGCAGGGAGGATAGCGTCATACTGTGTTAAAACGGAATGGATGGCACCGTGTCTAACAGTCCACCTAGTTTCACAAAGTGGTTTCAGGGCACTTGAGGTTCCATGTTTAGATATCGCTATCTTATGAAACATATGTTTGAATTTGCCAGACTGTCCACACAAAACTCCTAATCGATGAACCCAGTCAAGGGCATCTCGCACAACTATAGAAGCTGTGCATGCCTTCTGTGCTTTCAAATTAACACAGTGTGCTCCACAGTGCACATATAAAGCAAGTGGTTGTTTCTTCCTAATGTGAGCCTGTGTTCCAGAATACAGTATTTGCCAGACATATTCGTTGCGCCATCATATGTCTGCCCACGCAGTGCTGACAATGGCAAATTTAGTCTGCAGATTACATCTAATGCTACATTTGCAAGAGATTCTCCTGTGGTCTCATGCACTGAATACATCCCAATGAATTCCTCATGAGGATTTAAGTCATGATCCACATAATGAAGACATACAGATTCTTGTTCTTGACCTGATATGTCTTGTGTCCCATCAACAATCAAGGCAAACTGTGTGACTGGGAGGCATCGAATAGTGTCAGCTATTCCTCTTATAATGTCTTTGCTCATTATGCCTAGTATTTCGTTTTGAATGAGAGGACTTGTGTAATCCTGCTTGTCTCTAACCACTTCTGAAAAGCAGGGTCATCTTCTGCCTTATCTTTCAGATGTTGGGATAGATTACCCTTCTCTTCCACATGACCTCGTAGAGCTAAACCTTGCCTAGCTAAGTATTTGATTGAGCCTACAATCTTAATCAATCCATGCCTTGCTTCCTCCTGTTGTCTGGCAACAGCTGAAGAAAACTGTGAAGCTACAGTGTTACCTTTTTGTGCATAGATGTTCGCGGCATGGATATGCAACTGACTTTTTGCATGTTTTGAGAACTTCTGGATAGCCTTTTTTCAATTTCTAAAGCCTACACTCACAAAGGCATGGTCACACTTGCTTGCAAATGTTGACTGATTCAAAAAAACCTTGGCACAGTGAAAACATATGACCCCTTGTAAAGTGGCACTGTAATGCAACCAAGGAAAAGTTGTGAACCATTTTTGTTGAAAAGACAACACACAGTTATCTCGCTTCTGCACTACTATAAACTTAGGATCAGGTTGTGCAGGCTTTGTGCAGGTGATGATGTCTGAAACATCAAATCCCTCTCTGTCCCTGTTGTCGGTGTTCGACTGGTCCCTGACATGGGGGCGGGCTCAATATCCTGTGTTAAACATGACATGAAAACTTGTTGCTCTCTGAAATAACAATCCTATTAAATTAATGTATTGTACATATCATCAATAACACTATTCACAGCTAAATTATGTTCCCTTGTGTTCTCACCTGCTCATTTGCCTCACTGCTGCCCTCATCATGTGACCCTCTGTGAGGAAACCACAGGAACCAAATTACTTGCTTTACACAAGTCGTCTCATTCAAAACAAAATACTAGGCACAATAAGCAATGTCAATGTCAAGATAAGTCAGGACTTTTTGAAAGGGCATCTACAGTTGTGAATTCTTTACACTTAAAACCCATAACAATGCCAAGAGTTCGACAACCACCCAAGTGCTATAGTGGAGAATCAAGTGGTTTCAGTCCTAAAATTCTTATGGAATACTACAGAGTTGAGTTTTATAAGGTACTTGACACCATTTGCACACAGTTCACATAACGTCAGTGTTCTGACAGTGTATGTTTGCATGCACAATTTTGTGAAAGGTCTCTTACCTGGTCATCTGTGCCTCCTGCGCTGCCTGTCTCTGTGCTCTCTCTCCCTCACTTTGGTCACCGGTCGCCTCTGTCGCCTCCTCTATCTCCTTCTTCAATTGCTGTACCTCCTCTGTCACCACCTTCTATCTCTCCTTCAATTGCTGTACCTCCTCTGTCGCCTCCTTCTCTCTCTCCTTCTTCAATTTCTGTACCTTCTCTGTCGCCTCCTTCTCTCTCTCTCTGGTCACCTGTCTCTCTCTTATCACCACCTTGGCCATTTTCCTCTCTTTCCCTCTTCTCCTGATATATAAAAAAATCTCAGTTAATGTTCAAATGGTTTGAGAGAGGTGGTATATCCTAATCAGTTTTGGAGAATGTGTGTTCCCTCACCAAAAAGTTGTAAAGCATTTTAAACACCTAGCATATAACCGCGTTGTTTGATTACAGTTTAACATTTTTCACAATTTACCAGCTCTCGTTTTGAAGATCGAATCACCGCGCCATTCGTTTCAATGGGAATCACGACGGTCTATACTTTCAACAAAAAGTATTTTAAGTGCACTATATGGAATGATAAGAGAACACAATTATTATTAAGATAAATGCTAACACCAACCACAAGGTGGCGGCACCTGTAAGTAATTGTACACTAACCATGACTATGATGTTGAGTATCACAGCATTTTATTATATTATACTAGGGCCTGGGTGAATACTCCATTCTGAAAATACTACAACTTTCTAGCTGGTATATTTTGAATATTTAGCATTTTCCTCACATTTAGCTAATTTTCCTCACATTTAAGACGGAAATGAATGTTAAGTAAACCCTATGTTTGTGTGTGAAAAAATAAATGTTAAATCTAAATGTTAAATCTAAAGGTTTAATATCAATGTTAAATCTAAATCTAAATGTTAAATCTAAATGTACAATTTATTTTATTTATTTTGCTTTATTTGAAAACGTGTGGCTTACCTTATACCATCAAGAAGGTTTTGGGTAGTTGTTTTTGTTTGCCTTGTATATTTTGTTTGTCAATATAGTGTTTGGCCATCTGATATGAATTGACATCGCTTGGAGGAGTGTTTTCTTTAATTTTGTATGTTTATGTTTCTTAATTTTCCTTGGTTACATTACCACTGCAATATGGTGTTCGGGTTGTTTGTGTGAGTGGAGCCTCTTCATCACTAGGTGTATTTCTCAGGTTTTTGCCAAAAATAACATACCCAAACCGAATAGACTATCTCCACAACTGCAAGGGCTTGTAAGTTAATCTTGCTACCAAAAGAAAGACAACGCCTGTGCAATTGTTGTGCAAGTGAAATAATCAATGTGGATGCTACTGGATCAGAGTGAGTAAAGCTAGAACACAGAATAAATTGAAGATTTAATTTCCGCCCTGAAATAAACGTCACGGACCACCTAGTGCATTATCAGTTGGTAGGCCTCTATAGGGCAGCACAACATCTGATGAGGGCCTGGGGATGCCAATAAAGTAAAGTAGAGCAAAGACAGAGAGATTTTAGTAGATAGGTTTAGGCGGAGTCCCCAAATAAAAACAATAAATCCAATGCAAACCAATCCAAAAATTACAATACAAACGTAGTGAGAACCCATTGTTCAACCCCTATTGAAAGGTCATGGGAAATATAATTGAATGACACCAAGCCAAACCATCGCAGTTGCACAATATGGCCACCAGATGGCAGTAAAGACTGTGCTCTGGTTGAAGGCAGTTGACAGTGAAACAGGACGCAGCACAATCCTAAAATAGACCTCAAGTCTATTTTACGACTTTAACTGTATTTTTACGCGCGTAAACGCGGCCTCCTACACGAATCAATGAAGAAACATGCTAACCTAACCCTAGATTAATAGTTGTAGTTGCATGCCATATTGCAGAAGGAAAGCTGCCAATATTTTTTGCCGTGTGTGTGTGTGTGTGTTTGTGGTAAAATAGTCTGTAACAGCAAATAGACTGCTACAAAATCCGACGTTGTGTTTTGATGTTGTGCGCGGAGTCGTTAATCTCATTCTTGCTCGATGCACAAGTGTAGCATATGTAGGCCTACGGATCATGCACCCCCATATTATGTACAATAAAATAATTATAGGGCCCCCAGCAAAAAAAGGAGTGTTTCTCCGCCGACAACACCAACCCGTATCTCTCCGCCGACAACACCAACCCGTATCCTCCCTGCACAATGCACAATTTTCGATCATGGACGAGGTGCGGTTCATTGTCGAAGTGGAGAAATACAAGTTGTACCACCCCCCCGTAACGCTTTCTACAAAGATCATTTAAAGAAAGACGCCATTTGGAGGACACTTGCTGCTGTCATTGGAGCATCAGGTGAGTTGTTGGAAATTGAGTTCGCCAATGAGAACCTTTTCATTATTTGTACTCATACGCGCCCGGTGGAGCAGGTCGAAAAGCTACGCTCCGCGATGCTTGGTGGCGCTCCCGGGTCAGACGTCAAATCCCTGTTATTATTAGTCCGTATTTTATTATATGGGCACTATTAGTCATTTATTAGACAGTCTGAATATGATTATACAATGTATTTGTAATGAAATAAACATTTTCCTATTAATCAGATGTCCCTCACACTAATTAAATCTTTGCAAATATAAAAGTGTAACTTTCTAAACCAAGAGGTGCAGAACACCTTGTTTTACTGAGGAAAAATCACAACATCTTTACAGAGACACAAATCCAAAACGCCGTGCAATATTCGAATAAAACAAAGCCATGAAAATACAATAAACACAGCAGCAGCAGTAAATAAATAAATACATATTCTTACCTTTAGAAGTTTTTCTTCCTTGTTTTTCTGACAGAAGTCCTTAATGAGGCCGGTAAAATCCAATTTGCGCAGAATATCGTTTTTCAATGGACATCAGAGACAAGTGATTCAGTCTGTTTTGGCACATTGTGGATCTCAGTCTATTTTTAACTAGTGCCAGTTTAAAAAAAATAACGCTCCCTGCTGTCATTGGTTAGGCAAAGTCAAAACATCCTTAGTTTAGTAGCTCCTTTGGCATCTAGGTTTATGTGATACAGCTATCTATAAAAGCACTAGTGTCCATATATAAGTAGTCAGTAATGTAACCAAACAAGGAAGCAGGAATCTGACATTTGATATAGATCAAATGTCAGATTCCTGCTTCCTAGTTTGGTTGTAGTTGTAGTTGTGTGTAGCTGACACACCATGGTAAGGTTGTCTTCTTTTGGGTTTTTGTCTCGTGACTTCCTGTCTCGTTTCAGGTCACTGTATGTGTGTGTGTGTGTGTGTGTGTGTGTGTGTGTGTGTGTATATGTATGTATGTATGTATGTATGTATGTATGTATGTATGTATGTATGTATGTATGTATGTATGTATACTAGTGACGTGAAACGAGTCAGGAAGTCACAAGACAAGAAGATGCTGTGGGAAGACTGGGAGTTGGGGAAGGACTTCACTAAGACAACCTCACCACGGTGTGTCAGCTACAAACAAGTTATGTTACTGTAGTAAATATATATATATATATATATATATATTTATATATATATGTATATATATATATATATATATATGTATATATGTATATATGTGTATATATATATATATATATATATATATACATATATATATATATATATGTATATATATATATATATATATATATATATATGTATATATATATATATATATATATATATATATATATATATATATATATATATATATATACAGTATATATATATGTATGTATATATATATATATATATATATATATATATATATATATATATATATATATATATATATATATATATAAAACTTCGTCACAAGAGTTTGTATTTATATATTTATGTTTATATTTCACTGTGTGGCGCATTCATTTTTCAGGTCTGCTTTGAACAGTGAAGGTTAACACATGTTAATGAACTGCCCGGAGCGGCTAGTGTTGGACTATAATCAAATGTCAGATTCCTGCTTCCTGGTTTGGTTGTAGTTGTTTGTAGTTCACACACCGTGGTGAGGTTGTCTTCTTCTGGGTTTTTGTCACGTGTCTTACTGTTTTATTTTGAAAGTAACTCTCCTCTCGTTACAGATCACTTGCCCTTCCTCATGTGTCACCGGTCTGATCGTCTCCCCTGAATCCTGATCGTGTCCACCTGTTCCCCATTAACCTCATGTGTTTTATTGTCCGCATCTCCCTTTGTCTTGTGCCAGTTCAGTCCCGATGCACACCTCCAGCCCGTTGTCCCACGAACCAAGCCATGATTCCCACGTTTGTATTCCTTGTTTCTTTGCCTCTTTGAAGAGTGACCTTTTGTTTGTACATTTAATAGCTTAGCGTAGCAGCCTGTTTTGTTTGCAGCCTTTAGCTTGCCTCTGTTGGAGTGATTTTCTGTTGATAATTTTCTTAGCCCTGTTATTTGGGAGTTTTCAGTTTGTAGCCCTGCTTGAATTGTGGTTGTAATTTTTCATAGCTCTGTTTTATAGTGTAGTCAAGTTTATAGTCTTTGCTCGCCTATGTTGGAGTGCCCTCTATATTTCTATTGTAGTTTAGTTCTACTTAGTTTTTTCTGCCTCCTAAGGAGTCATTTTCTGTTCCCTTTTGTTTTCTCTCTACCTGGAACCTTTGGACATTTTTATAGCCTGTTTTTTGTTTGTCGCCTTGTCAAAGAGGTATTGGAAATCCAAGATTACAATAAAGCATGCCTCCATTTGTATCTGCTCTGCATCTGAGTCCTCATTCCTAGTCCAGCTCTGACAGTAATTTGCTTATAGGAAAAATGGTTCAGTAGAGGAAGTGATTTCCATGTCGCTGGACACTGTCTTATGAACATGTAAAACAAGTCAGGAAAGGGGAAGGTATGGTTCTGCTTTTAACACAATCTCAGTCTGTGAATGGACCTTCAGCTTCTTCATTTTTAGACCTCAAAGACTCAGGATCGGTAACAAGTATCTGATGAACTTGTTTGAAGCAAGGCTGTATCCTATTGTTCTCTCTTTGTACTTATGACTGTTCTGCCTCTCATCATAACAACTTGATGGTACAGTACGCTGACGATACTCCCATTGGACTTAGAAACTCAAATGACGAGTCACACTACAGATCAGAGGAACAACATCTCAAGTGAAGCGAGGCCAACAACCTCACTCTGAATGCATCGAAAACTAACCATAACCCTAACCCTAACCCTTTTTGGAGTGAATTGTTTCACAGTAGACTGCGGACGCTGTAGACTCTGCTCTGCGAGCGGACGCTGTAGACTCTGCTCGACTCTTACCAACGCGAATGGGTTTATGAGAACCCCCAGATCGTTTCACACAGACGTGAAAGGTGCGTGACAAATCGTCGGTATATTACGAGTTGGGATGAGAACGTATTGTCAACCGAAACCATCAAGTCTAAATCATGCGATAGGCGCGCACGATGACATCCTCACAGCATGCACACCGGCTGTGTGTGGACTCGGGTCTGCGGCTGAGTCCGCGGCCGGGTCCGCGGCCGGGTCCGCGGGTCCGGTGCTCCCGTTGACAATGGCGCCCCCCCCCCCCCCCCCCCCCCGTTGACAATCGCGCCAAATTTTGTTCCCACTCCAGCCCTGGGGCCTCAAATACGAAGGTTGCGTACGCACAAAAACGTGGCGTACGCAAAAAAAAATGGCGTTCCACGCTCACGTTCAGATGTATGAAATGTGAAATGACCGTGGAAATGTGCGGTGCCTCACGTCAACTTCAAGGCTGGCGTACGCACGTTTCTAAAGCCATTGTTCCTTTGGCGACACTTAGAGGTGACGCTGGGAAACTGTTAATAATGTCAAAAACAATTAGTCATCAGAGTGATGTGCACGTCAGAGACACACTTATGAACAATTAACACACCCACCGTGTCTGCAACTATACGGGTGGATATAAACGCATGCGCAATGTGATGAAGAAAATGGTATTACCGATGGCAGCGTTAGCGTTGTTAGAGGACCTTACAAATGGTGCAATCCGACGTGAGCGAGTATTTAGGGAACGCGAGGATTTACTTGCAAACGATGACAATTGGCTCATAAGCCGATTTCGAATGTGCGACAAAGTATGCGGGAGTTATTAGCGTTACGGAATTTGCTCAAAAACAGCGCCACCTAGTGGTCTTCCAAGTGTGCGGCATGAAAGTGACGCATAGAATATATTTCTCTGCTTCACCTCCACCTTCAGATCCGACCACTTCTTCTTCACCTCCCAGCAAACATTTCCTCGACCTGCGTCGAAGCGAACAAGTCCAGAAGACGTCGAGTCACGACGTGACTTCATTTCGACATGAAAACATAATCTTAAAGAAATGATGACTGGAAAACTTATTTTAGAGTGGTGTAACCTTATTTTAGAGTGGTGTAACCGAATAAACACCCAGCAAACATTTCTGCATTCAACAAGTCTAAAATACGCCGGGTCACAACGTGACTTTATTTCGACCATCTGCCGACATGAAAACATATATGCCTACGGAAATTGTGATTTTGAGGAAAGCTTGTTTGTCAGTGGTGTAACTGAATAAACACTGTTTATATCGCTATTTAACTTAACAACGATGTAACTTTGGAACATTAGTGTGAAGTTGAACGGTAATGTTTACACATTAATTGTGTTATTGAAAAGTGTTATTATTCCAAACGCAATATGCTATCATGTATATGGCCAATATAGGTGCTAAAATGTTTTATTCCAGCATTTACTCAAGTTCCATTTAGGAACTATTTTTCCTTGCGCACCAACACGTAATCCCAACAACCCTATCCCTTTGTCCTGCAACCTGTGAGCATGCGCACCAGGTGATATTTGTTGGCGGTCGCAGTCAAGTTTGGCAAGCGTCGAAGTTCCAGGTGAGTTCCGAAAAGACACTCTTATTTAAAATGAAAATGTATTTGTAAGGACATTTTTTCATTTGCATGCTTAACTGTTTAAGTCTACATGGCATAATTCTCACGGATAGCTGGCTTTCGTATTTGTAACGTTACATACGAACTGGGGGCTGGAAAGCTAGCATGACATTAGCGTAGCCCCAAAGCGGGCCGCTGCTACTTCCCAGCGGGGGGGGGGGGGGGGGGGGGGGGGGTAGCAGCGGGGGGGGGTAGCAGCATCCCGGGGGGGGGGGGGGGGGGGGTAGCAGCGGGGGGGGGTAGCAGCATCCCGTTTCGGGGCTAACGTTAGCTGTCTTTCTTTCCAGCTGCTGTTAAGAAATGGAACTGCAAGGCCACAGACACAGAAGTTGAAGCAGCCATGGGTCTCCATCTCAAACATGCGCCTGCAAGGACTGGGGGCATGGGAGTTTTGTCCCAATGAGTTTTTTATTTTATTTTGTGTTTTGTTCTTGTTCTCAAAGATATAGGCTTACTTTGCTAAAAATAATAAATGTTTTGTTAATATACTTCATGCCCTGAATCCGTCTGCTGTTGAAGAGTATTAATGCTTGATTTAGAGTATTCATAACTAAACCAAATATTATAGATGGATCTATCTAGCCAAATATCGCTATCCTTTTGATATGACCAAATGATCTATAGGCTACATTTGGTTCTATCTATACATGTCTCATGTCGGCAAAGGGTCGAAATAAAGTCACGTTGTGACTCGACGTCTATTGGACTTGTTGACGACACGGTTTGAGGTAATGTTGGCTGGAATTGGTCTAATGGTTGTAAATAGGTTTACAACCGATTTAGAAACATTTAATTATCTTCATGCAGCACAAAAATTGCTTGTTACAGGTTTGGTGGGTAGCTATACTGAAAACCGTAAATTGGGGCATATACTACAAGGTAACTGAAATGTAGCACTACTTTTTTCTTAAATGTGTGGGTATAGTGTTTTGGCTTTAAAGTTAATTTCATGTAGGTTGAAATAATGTCATCTATACAACGTTGAAACGACGTGGATTGATGTCGTCTATGAAAAATAGTTCCTAAATGGAACTTGAGTAAATGCTGGAATAAAACATTTTAGCACCTATATTGGCCATATACATGATAGCATATTGCGTTTGGAATAATAACACTTTTCAATAACACAATTAATGTGTAAACATTACCGTTCACACTAATGTTCCAAAGTTACATCGTTGTTAAGTTAAATAGCGATATAAACAGTCAGTACGTTTACATGACACTCAAGAAAGTCGACATATTGGCTTAGTCCAACTATGATTGGATTACTAAGATGCATGTATACACCTTAGTCGAGCTAAAATCGGTTTGAATCGACTTACTCATTATCGAGTTAAGACCCCTAGATTATGCGATTCATAGTCGACTAAGCGTGCATGTAGCCAATCGAATTGGACTATGCGTTGAATTGCGTTCTGCGCATGCTCGAGATCTTTTCTCGGGGCCGTGAGCCGGAAGTAGAAAGAGACGATAGTCGTGTTGTTGTCGCCGCCGTCGGATAAGGGATAACGAGAATCGGCGATTTATTTAAAAAGGTGGCGCAGAAGATGGAGGAAGCCGGTGAATGTAGTTACCCCCTATAAGAATTGTGTCCCGGCCGCGGGAGCGCGCATGGCATGCATTCATTAAAGGTGGAAGCACACGGACACTACGCTTCCATTTCACCTAAGGCTGAATTAAAAGTACATGTTTTTCTAAATGTGGGTCATCAACGAGGTTGTAAAGTAGTAACTTCGGGCACATCTGTCAAAATAAATGTTTTTTTCTCCCGACGTGTTTAAGATCTTTATTCATTCATTGCGCCGCGGCGGGGAATGTATTCGGACGGGCGGCGGAGGGGTTCTGGTGGGAGAAATATGTTTTCAGTAGACAGCTGTACGCTAACTTTGGGTCGGCGATTTATTTAAAAAGCTGGCGCAGAAGATGGAGGAAGCCGGTGCCGTGCCAATGTAGTTACCCCTATAAGGAGTGTATTATCATCAACGTGCATTCAGTACACACTACGCTGCGATTTAACCCAAGGCTGAATTAAAAGTCCATGTTTTTCTAAATGTTGCTCATCAACAAGGTTGTAAAATAACTACGATCTTTATTCATTCATTGCGCCGTGGCCGAACTGACGTTGGTATTCTCTGATATTGTGAATCTTACAGACTGCGTCGGGTTCTCCGACTCTCTGGTACACAACAAGTAAAGACTCCTAGTCGGGTTTATCTCGCCCATGGGGAAAAGGAATTGGGGGAAATTAACTTTGGCTTTGACTCTCTGAAGTCCAGATTGAAACGCGACATGGAGGAGAAAGCGATGTTTCAGCAGACAGCTGTCAGTTCACTTCGGGTCCATATCATTTCTCCGCTGCTCTGCCGGCAGAGGAGTCCGCATACGACCGAGAGGAACAATGGAGCTTCGGAGAAATGATATGGACCCGAAGTGAACTGACAGCTGTCTACTGAAAACATATTTCTCGAATGAGTTTGTTGTTGCTGGTGACGTAAAGGGGTCAACCGGTGGCTCTATTAGCACTAGTTGAAATGGGCACAGCGCCACCTATCGTACCGGGACATTACACGCTTCGGCCAATGAATCGATTTACTCGCCGCCATGTATACGCAGACAATTGCAGTTGTCCAATTGCGGAGCATAGACGAGCTATGGCTTTAATCGAAATAATCTGTGCATGTAAACGTACTGACTGTTTATTCAGTTACACCACTGACAAACAAGCTTTCCTCGAAATCACAATTTCCGTAGGCATATATGTTTTCATGTCGGCAAATGGTCGAAATAAAGTTGCGTTGTGATCCGGCGTATTTTAGACTTGTTGAATGCAGAAATGTTTGCTGGGAGTGTTTATTCGGTTACACCACTCTAAAATAAGTTTTCCTTGAAATCACCATTTCTCTAAGATTATGTTTTCATGTCGAAATGAAGTCACGTCGTGACTAGACGTCTTCTGGACTTGTTCGCTTCGACGCAGGTCGAGGAAATGTTTGCTGGGCGTACTCCGTAAACCGGAGGTATTGGAGTTTAACACGCAGCTGCGCACAAAGTTAAACCTGATTGCTGTGTACTGACCAGTAGCGTGCGGCTCATGTGGGCAGGTGGGGCGACGAACCACCTAAGAGCAGGCTCCCAAAAAAATAGTTCCTCCAAAAATCCTTGCTCCAGCTCCATGAATCTATTTCTAATAATATTTGCATCACATTAACTATCTATAGTTTCTGTAGACCTTTACACTATTTTTGGTACGTTGACATCAAGTTTTGGATGGTGGCAATTCTACTTGAGCGTAATCTTTCAATGTTGGGGCGGTTCAACTCAACGGTCGCGCTCCGTATGTTCATCACGTAACCCTGCAGGCTGCAATAGGGATTTCAGCCCGCGCTGATAGAGTCCTATATGGTCGTCAACTTATCCGCCCCATGGTCAACTAAAATTACTCCGCCAATAGACCCTTTCATTGTTTGTAAACATTCCAAGCCACGAGAATGCGCACACGTCTTTTCGCGCCTAATGGGGTCAGAAAACAAAGTGAAGAACATGGCTGTCAACGATTCTCCTCAGAATATTTCCGAATATGCTCTCTCGTTGCCGATTAAGGACCGGGAACAATATCTCATCAAATTGGTATTGGCTGACGGCGATAGTTTGCCAGACCCAGCTTCCATTAAAGATTGGGTAGATGACAGTATGGCAGATATCCAGTGGCCAGCTATTCACTCTTACCTATAGATAAACCGCCCGTACACTCGAGAAAGTCTATATGCGCATACAAGTCGCTGGACGCCTATAGAGTCAGCGTCAAGGGAAGAAGACATGGTTGTACAAGGCATGGGTGATCTACAACAAGGAGAAGTGCTACATTCACACGGCTAACTGCACCTGCATGGCGGGGTAAGTTTATTTATTTATTCTTAAACCAGTGGACAATGTCCTAATCTGGTCAACGCCACTGCTGGTCCTATTTTCACATCCAACAGCGCTACAGGTCGGCATTTTAGACTTTTTGTTTGGACTTCGTTAGTGGAAGTCTATGTGAGTAGGTGTTTTTCTGACCCCAAGACGCGTGCGCATATTTCTGTGACGTTGCACTCGAAGGGGTCTATACACTTCGTTACTGTATTATACAGCTCGAGCTAAAGATGATTCCAGACCTGGTTGGTGTTTCCATTGCACATACTAATTCGCCCGACATCATGGATGTGTTGCGGCTGACACGTTCAAAGCACATTCGGTATTTTTGTTCATAATTAGTTTAGTTAACATCTATTAATGTAGCTCAAAATTACACATTAAAA
>JAOPHQ010006432.1:0-26240 GCA_030340625.1 Merluccius polli
TGTTCCTGGACTCCGAGGACGACGTGGACCCCTCGCCGCCGTACTACGACGGGACCCTGGGGGGGTCCCACGGGGGCGGGTACCACCTGCCGGACCTGGACTCCGGCGACATCTCCGTCATTTCCGAGATCAGCTCCTTCGAGAGCCGGCTGAACCACAAGGTCTCCCAGACCCAGACCCAGACCCGGGCGAAGCCCACCGTCACGTTCGACTTCCGGAAGATCGCCCGCAACCCATACGCCGACACGGTGGGCCACCGGCGCTCGCTGCCGTCCGCCGTCACCTGGGTGCCCGGCGGCGGCGGCGGCGGCGGCGGCGGCGGCGACTACGACCCGTCGGACTACGCGGAGCCCGTCGACGCCGTCTCCAAGCCCCGCCCCAGCAACGAGGAGATCATCTACTCGGTGCCGCACGACAGCACGCAGGGCAAGATCATCACCATCCGCAACTCCAACCGCATGCACTCCAACGGCAACGGCTCGGACAGCGACGCCGACTCCGGCTCGCTGGAGCGCCGCAGGAAGTTCTCGGCGGCGGGCGTGAAGCCCCGCCTCTACCGCGACCGCTCCAAGCGCCTGGGGAAGTTCAGCAGCTTCAGGAGCAGCTTCATCGGCAGCGACGACGAGGTGGGAGCGCTGGCCAAGTCCAAGGAGGACGACTATGGCACCCTGAAGGGAGAGAGTCTGGTGGAGGAGAGCGAGGATCCCAAGAAGAGGAACATCCTGAAGAGCCTGCGCAGGACGGCCAAGGTACTGTGTACTGCGAATACCGAATACTACTAGCTCAAATACCGAATACTACTAGCTGAAATACTGAATACTACTAGCTCAGATACTGAATACTACTAGCTCAAATACTGAATACTACTAGCTCAAATACTGAATACTACTAGCTCAAATACTGAATACTACTAGCTCAAATACTGAATACTACTAGCTCAAATACTGAATACTACTAGCTCAAATACTGAATACTACTAGCTCAAATACTGAATACTACTAGCTCAAATACTGAATACTACTAGCTCAAATACTGAATACTACTAGCTCAAATACTGAATACTACCAGCTCAAATACTGAATACTACTAGCTCAAATACTCAATACTACTAGCTCAAATACTGAATACTACCAGCTCAAATACTGAATACTACTAGCTCAAATACCGAATACTACTAGCTCAAATACCGAATACTACTAGCTCAAATACTGAATACTACCAGCTCAAATACTGAATACTACTAGCTCAAATACTAAATACTACTAGCTGAAATACTGAATACTACTAGCTCAAATACCGAATACTACTAGCTCAAATACCGAATACTACTAACTCAAATACCGAATACTACTAACTCAAATACCGAATACTACTAGCTCAAATACTGAATACTACCAGCTCAAATACTGAATACTACTAGCTCAAATACTGAATACTACTAGCTCAAATACTGAATACTACTAGCTCAAATACTGAATACTACTAGCTCAAATACCGAATACTACTAGCTCAAATACTGAATACTACTAGCTCAAATACTGAATACTACTAGCTCAAATACCGAATACTACTAGCTGAAATACTGAATACTACTAGCTGAAATACTGAATACTACTAGCTCAAATACTGAATACTACTAGCTCAAATACCGAATACTACTAGCTCAAATACTGAATACTACTAGCTCAAATACCGAATACTACTAGCTCAAATACCGAATACTACTAGCTCAAATACTGAATACTACTAGCTCAAATACTGAATACTACTAGCTCAAATACCGAATACTACTAGCTCAAATACTGAATACTACTAGCTGAAATACTGAATACTACTAGCTCAAATACCGAATACTACTAGCTCAAATACTGAATACTACTAGCTCAAATACCGAATACTACTAGCTCAAATACTGAATACTACTAGCTCAAATACCGAATACTACTAGCTCAAATACCGAATACTACTAGCTCAAATACCGAATACTACTAGCTCAAATACCGAATACTACTAGCTCAAATACTGAATACTACTAGCTCAAATACTGAATACTACTAGCTCAAATACCGAATACTACTAGCTCAAATACCGAATACTACTAGCTCAAATACCGAATACTACTAGCTCAAATACTGAATACTACTAGCTCAAATACTGAATACTACTAGCTCAAATACTGAATACTACTAGCTCAAATACTGAATACTACTAGCTCAAATACCGAATACTACTAGCTCAAATACCGAATACTACTAGCTCAAATACCGAATACTACTAGCTCAAATACTGAATACTACTAGCTCAAATACCGAATACTACTAGCTCAAATACCGAATACTACTAGCTCAAATACCGAATACTACTAGCTCAAATACCGAATACTACTAGCTCAAATACCGAATACTACTAGCTCAAATACCGAATACTACTAGCTCAAATACTGAATACTACTAGCTCAAATGCTGAATACTACTAGCTCAAATGCTGAATACTACTAGCTCAAATACTGAATACTACTAGCTCAAATACCGAATACTACTAGCTCAAATACCGAACACTACTAGCTCAAATACCGAACACTACTAGCTCAAATACCGAATACTACTAGCTCAAATACCGAATACTACTAGCTCAAATACTCAATACTACTAGCTCAAATACTCAATACTACTAGCTCAAATACTCAATACTACTAGCTCAAATACTGAGTACTACTAGCTCAAATACTGAATACTACTAGCTCAAATACTGAATACTACTAGCTCAAATACTGAATACTACTAGCTCAAATACCGAATACTACTAGCTCAAATACTCAATACTACTAGCTCAAATACTCAATACTACTAGCTCAAATACTCAATACTACTAGCTCACTAAATACCAATACCAAGGTGTGTACTGAGAATACTAAATACTACTAGCTCAAATACTCAATACTACTAGCTCAAATACTGAATACTACTAGCTCAAATACTGAATACTACTAGCTCAAATACTGAATACTACTAGCTCAAATACCGAATACTACTAGCTCAAATACCGAATACTACTAGCTCAAATACCGAATACTACTAGCTCAAATACCGAATACTACTAGCTCAAATACCGAATACTACTAGCTCAAATACTGAATACTACTAGCTGAAATACTGAATACTACTAGCTCAAATACTGAATACTAGCTCAAATACTGAATACTACTAGCTCAAATACTGAATACTACTAGCTCAAATACTGAATACTACTAGCTCAAATACTGAATACTACCAGCTCAAATACCGAATACTACTAGCTCAAATACCGAATACTACTAGCTCAAATACTGAATACTACTAGCTCAAATACTGAATACTACTAGCTCAAATGCTGAATACTACTAGCTCAAATACCGAATACTACTAGCTCAAATACTGAATACTACTAGCTCAAATACTGAATACTACTAGCTCAAATACTGAATACTACTAGCTCAAATACCGAATACTACTAGCTCAAATACTGAATACTACTAGCTCAAATACTGAATACTACTAGCTCAAATACTGAATACTACTAGCTCAAATACCGAATACTACTAGCTCAAATACTGAATACTACTAGCTCACTAAATACCAATACCAAGGTGTGTACTGTGAATACTAAATACTACTAGCTCAAATACCGAATACTACTAGCTCAAATACTGAATACTACTAGCTCAAATACTGAATACTACTAGCTCAAATACTGAATACTACTAGCTCAAATACCGAATACTACTAGCTCAAATACTGAATACTACTAGCTCAAATACTGAATACTACTAGCTCAAATACTGAATACTACTAGCTCAAATACTGAATACTACTAGCTCAAATACCGAATACTACTAGCTCAAATACCGAATACTACTAGCTCAAATACTGAATACTACTAGCTCAAATACCGAATACTACTAGCTCAAATACTGAATACTACTAGCTCAAATACCGAATACTACTAGCTCAAATACCGAATACTACTAGCTCAAATACCGAATACTACTAGCTCAAATACCGAATACTACTAGCTCAAATACTGAATACTACTAGCTCAAATACTCAATACTACTAGCTCAAATACTCAATACTACTAGCTCAAATACTGAATACTACTAGCTCAAATACCGAATACTACTAGCTCAAATACTGAATACTACTAGCTCAAATACCGAATACTACTAGCTCAAATACTGAATACTACTAGCTCAAATACCGAATACTACTAGCTCAAATACCGAATACTACTAGCTCAAATACCGAATACTACTAGCTCAAATACCGAATACTACTAGCTCAAATACCGAATACTACTAGCTCAAATACCGAATACTACTAGCTCAAATACTGAATACTACTAGCTCAAATACCGAATACTACTAGCTCAAATACCGAATACTACTAGCTCAAATACTGAATACTACTAGCTCAAATACTCAATACTACTAGCTCAAATACTGAATACTACTAGCTCAAATACTCAATACTACTAGCTCAAATACTCAATACTACTAGCTCAAATACTCAATACTACTAGCTCAAATACTGAATACTACTAGCTCAAATACCGAATACTACTAGCTCAAATACTGAATACTACTAGCTCAAATACTGAATACTACTAGCTCAAATACTGAATACTACTAGCTCAAATACTGAATACTACTAGCTCACTAAATACCAATACCAAGGTGTGTACTGTGAATACTAAATACTACTAGCTCACTAAATGCTCACTAAATACTAATACCAAGGTGTGTACTGTGTATGAATACTAATGCTAAATACCAATAGGAACTCTCCTAAATACTACTAACTCCCTACATATGAATGCTACTGCAGTACTAACTCCCTACATATCAATACTAGTACTAACTCCCTACATATCAGTACTAGTACTAACTCCCTACATATTAATACTAGTACTAACTCCCTACATATCAGTACTAGTACTAACTCCCTACATATCAATACTAGTACTAACTCCCTACATATTAGTACTAGTACTAACTCCCTACATATTAGTACTAGTACTAACTCCCTACATATCAGTACTAGTACTAACTCCCTACATATTACTACCAGTACTAACTCCCTACATATTAATACTAGTACTAACTCCCTACATATTACTACTAGTACTAACTCCCTACATATTATACTAGTACTAACTCCCTACATATTAGTACTAGTACTAACTCCCTACATATCAGTACTAGTACTAACTCCCTACATATCAGTACTAGTACTAACTCCCTACATATTACTACTAGTACTAACTCCCTACATATTAGTACTAGTACTAACTCCCTACATATCAGTACTAGTACTAACTCCCTACATATTACTACCAGTACTAACTCCCTACATATTATACTAGTACTAACTCCCTACATATTACTACTAGTACTAACTCCCTACTTATTAGTACTAGTACTAACTCCCTACATATTAATACTAGTACTAACTCCCTACACATCAGTACTAGTACTCACTCCCTACATATTAGTACTAGTAGTCACTCCCTACATATTAATACTAGTACTAACTCCCTACATATTAGTACTAGTACTAACTCCCTACATATTATACTAGTACTAACTCCCTACATATTAGTACTAGTACTAACTCCCTACATATTATACTAGTACTAACTCCCTACATATTAGTACTAGTACTAACTCCCTACATATTATACTAGTACTAACTCCCTACATATTATACTAGTACTAACTCCCTACTTATTAGTACTAGTACTAACTCCCTACATATTAGTACTAGTGCTAACTCCCTACATATTAGTACTAGTACTAACTCCCTACATATTAGTACTAGTACTAACTCCCTACATATTATACTAGTACTAACTCCCTACTTATTAGTACTAGTACTAACTCCCTACATATTATACTAGTGCTAACTCCCTACATATTAGTACTAGTACTAACTCCCTACATATTAGTACTAGTACTAACTCCCTACATATTACTACTAGTACTAACTCCCTACATATTATACTAGTACTAACTCCCTACATATTAGTACTAGTACTAACTCCCTACATATACTAGTACTCCCTAATAACTCCCTAACACCGCTAGCAGCTCTCTCACATCCTCTCTGCAGTCCTCACCAGGAGTGAAGTTCACGCTCACCTCCTGTGTTTTAGATGTGCTCCTCTGTTGCCATGTCAACTAGACGAGGAGGAACATGAAGTTCTCAGTATAAATAGACAGACGAGCGAAGAGCTGAGATGAACGACGAACCGTTTGTCCGTTTTAAAAAGAGGCGACTTAGCGCCACACGGCCGCCGTGGATCCAGATGTGGAGATGTTTAGATGTGGAGATGTTTAGATGTTGAGATGTTTTGAATCTGATTTCCTCCCCTCCCAGAAGTCCCGGGCGAAGCCGCGCCCGGCGATCCCCAAGCCGCTGGAGAGCAGCTACTTCGGCGTCCCGCTGGCCAACGTGGTTTCTCCCGACCGGCCCATCCCGCTGTTCATCGAGAAGTGTGTCCGCTTCATCGAGACCACCGGTCAGACATCTTACTCTCTGTTATGGTGCTGTGAATATCTATAAATATCCCGACAACAGGATTGGTCATGGTTGATGAACGGTAGTAAATATTTATCTAGTAACTGGCGGGAGGTGCGTGTAAAGCGGATAAAAGGTGTTTCAACACGCTAGATGATGAGCACACGTGAGTCAGACGACGCCCACAGCGTCTGAGGAGCTGTGGAAGTTCACACCTTGTTTTCCTCGTTCTCCTCCTCCTTCATCCTCTTCTGATCGCACGGCTTTGTTCAATACTCGACTGCGATTGGTCGATTACAGCGTCCTGCCGTCCGTTATTTCTGAATCACAGACCGCTGCTGTGAATAGCCGACCGTTGCTATGGACGCCGTTTCCAACCGTAGAAGTTAACGCAACAGCAGTAATATCATGACTGGCTCACTATATCATATTACATATTGTCTCATCTTCATCGTCTCTTCTCATATCATCATCATCTTATTTTCTTTTCATCTCATCGCATCTTGCCTTATCATCTTCATATTTTCTTCTTCCTTCAATTCTTCTCATCTGTATCCCCCCCCCCCAGGTCTGAGTACTGAGGGTCTGTACCGGGTCAGCGGGAACAAGTCTGAGATGGAGAGCATGCAGAGGCAGTTTGACCAGGGTGAGTCCACCTCACAACCGGCCAATCAGTAGACTGAAGGGGGTGGAGCTAACAAATGGGGGGTGCTGATTGGGTGAATTTGTGAGCTGTCACCGTTCAGATGAATCCGAATTCCTTTTTTGATTATCAGTGTAGAGGTCATTAACAGGTTTAGGTGGTTTACTATTGAATATACCTTCGGAAACGTACCGATTATAGGAAGTTTGAAAGGCCAGCCCTCCTTTCTAATACTTTTTTTTTTTTTAAATGTTTACGGGTCACAGACATTCGTCCGTTTCTTTTATAGCGCATTTATTCTTATCGGTTCTTAACGGTTAATGACCGATTACATGTGTCTGTTATCGTCAGAAAAGGCCAAATTAGCATAACCTATCGTACACTTCTTATACATATGCTTCTAGAAGTAACTACTGTACAAAACGTACACAACATACAAAACATACGTACAGACTTTAAATCACCATGAAATGATGATGATGATGATGATGATGATGATGATAATCGGTCAACAGTGTGGCTCACTCCCACCACATTACCTATTTAACCTGCTGTGTCCCCCCCTGACCTGCTGTGTCCCCCCTGACGTGTGTCCCCCCCTGACCTGCTGTGTCCCCCCCTGACCTGCTGTGTCCCCCCCTGACCTGCTGTGTCCCCCCTGACGCGTGTCCCCCCCTGACCTGCTGTGTCCCCCCCTGACCTGCTGTGTCCCCCCTGACCTGCTGTGTGTCCCCTGACCTGCTGTGTCCCCCCCCTGACCTGCTGTGTGTCCCCTGACCTGCTGTGTCCCCCCCCTGACCTGCTGTGTGTCCCCTGACCTGCTGTGTCCCCCCCTGACCTGCTGTGTCCCCCCCTGACCTGCTGTGTCCCCCCTGACCTGCTGTGTCCCCCCTGACCCTGACCTGTGTGTCCCCCCTGACCTGCTGTGTCCCCCCCTGACCTGCTGTGTCCCCCCTGACCCTGACCTGTGTGTCCCCCCCTGACCTGCTGTGTCCCCCCTGACCTGCTGTGTCCCCCCTGACCTGCTGTGTCCCCCCTGACCCTGACCTGTGTGTCCCCCCTGACCTGCTGTGTCCCCCCCCTGACCTGCTGTGTCCCCCCTGACCCTGACCTGTGTGTCCCCCCTGACCTGCTGTGTCCCCCCTGACCTGTGTGTCCTGGGTTGTAGACCACGGGCTGGACCTGGTGGAGAAGGACTTTGCCATCAACACGGTGGCCGGCGGTCTGAAGAGCTTCTTCTCCGAGCTGCCGGAGCCGCTGCTTCCTTGTCCCCTGCAGGTGGACCTGCTGGACGCCTTCAGTAAGACCTCTCCTGCACACATCAGAAAGACGCGCCGCCGCGGCGAGACGGCGGTCCCGCTCACGTCTCCTCTTGTCTCCTCCTCCTCAGAGCTCAGCGACCGCGAGCAGAGACTGTACACCATGAAGGACGTGTTGAGGAGGTTCCCCAGAGAGAACTACGAAGTCTTCAAATACGTCTCCACGCACCTCCACAAGTCAGTACCTCAGTCACCTGCTCTGGTCTGGCAGCCGGTCTGTAGAAGTCAATTGGGGGAAATGTGATTTTAATTCTCGTAATACAAAGCGAATACAGTTTTCTCAGTGCGGTTAGGATCTCAGTGGCGGGTTTAATCTCCAGTCCCGCCCTCAATGTGCCAAATATGGATAAAGTTTCCGCTGCTGGTTGAAGTGCTCACCTGGTGGGAGGGGACAGCGGAGGGTTTGGACTAAACCTCTGGAGGTGGCTGAGGTTTAACAGCCGAGCCGATGGTACAAGCTGCCATGACAGTAGTGGCTCCTCCTGAGTGTGTGGTGATAGCTGGTTTATCCTGGGTGCCATGATTACTCTGCACCACAGGTGTGCAGCCCCCCCCCCCCCAGCCCAGAGTCCAATCAGTCTGACTCAGACCAGGTGAGGCTGTAGACCAGATATCAACCACACACACTCCACACCACAGACATAATATACGTAGAGACGCCTCACAGACTGACGCTGCCTGTTGGAGCGGACGTATCAGCGCGGCCGCCATCTTGGATGGGTCCCCAGTGTGCGGCCGCCATCTTGGATGGGTCCCCAGTGCGCGGCCGCCATCTTGGATGGGTCCCCAGTGCATTTATTTCTACTGAGGAAGTGTATCCCCAACTACAATAATAAGCAGAACTCCCCCAATTTTGACCGGATTTCCACACAGTTTGGTTTGTTACAAACGGCAGAGATTTAGTTATGATACAGGACCAATTAATTAAAAATAAATAAATAAATAAGAATTATTGTTCAATGTTACTTGTGAAAGGTAAACGTGATCTGGTGTCAATACTGCGCCGTAAGCTGCACTAAATACTGCACAGCTCTCCTGTTGACTCCTATGCAGACTAGAGTGAGGAGACCCAACCAATATGGCGGCGGCGCTGGGTTACGTTCCAGCACGTCATGAGGCGTCTATGGATATATGTCTATGCTCCACACACACAGACCAATCTTTAATTTACATCGCACGTTTCGTCGCTCTGATTGGTTGAAGGTCTGTCCGATTAAGGCCATTTTGGTCTGCGTCCTTGGAAATCGAAGATGAACTGAGAGGTTCCAGACTGAGTCTCTCTGGCGAAGTCACTTACTTTGAAATCCAATCAACGTGTCTGTCGCTCTGAGATGTTGTCGCCGGCCGTGACTCCGGCGCTCTGTGTCCCCCCAGGGTCAGCCAGCTGAGCCGGATCAACCTGATGACCAGCGAGAACCTCTCCATCTGCTTCTGGCCGACGCTGATGCGTCCGGACTTCACCACTATGGACGCGCTGACGGCCACGCGGACCTACCAGACCATCGTGGAGTGCTTCATCCACCAGTGTGCGTTCTTCTTCTACAACCAGCCGCTCCTCGACTCCCCCGCCGGCCTGGGGGGGCTCCCCGCCTCCCCCACCACCACCCTGACGGGGGGGGGAGGCTCCGCCTACTCCTGCTACCGCTCCTCCCCCCCCCACAACCCCGCCCACTTCAGCCCGCTGCAGCAGTCTCCCCCCACCACCCCCCAGTCTCCCCTGCAGTCCCTGCTGCCGCCGCTGCACCAACACCCCCACCACCACCACCACCACCACCCACCCCCCGCCGAGCAGGAGACGCTGTGAGGAGGAGGGGGGGGGGGGGGGGACCCGAAACCAAGTGCCCACACACACACACACACACACACACACACACACACACACACACACACACACACACACACACACACACACACACACACACACGCGCGCATGCACTCACTACTAGATTTGCGTTTGTATTTTTTGGGGGACTCTGGTGTGGGGAGTCTTGTGTCCCAGCGCCGGTTACCATGGCGACTGGCTTCCATGGTTACCGAGTGTCACAAGGTCACCCGGTCTGAAGGTCTTGTAAGGATATCAGTGTTAGCTCCGCCTCCCTGTGGAAAACACGTTTGTGGCCACCATGTGTTGTTGTTTTTTTTTTTTTAAATGTGTATAATTATTTTTTACAAGTTTAATATATTTTTTTTTCCTCATGAAGTACTGCCACTGGATGTACAGACTGATCTCTCCCCCCCCCCCCCCCCCCCCCCCCTGAGAGGGGGGGGGGCGGCGTGTCATAGGGGGGGGGGGGGATGTCCAGGGATGCACTTTAATGATGACTTTATGATTTGTAGTTTTCCTGTTGCTATGGCGATTTGGCCACCGATCAAACAGCCGATGGCGTCGTCTCGTCGGGAGCACCGGGCGACCGACCCCTCGCATCCAACCTGCTTCTCCACCCAACCTGCTTCTCCACCCAACCTGCTCCTCCTTAGTCTCCATCCAACCTGCTCCTCCTTAGTCTGTCTCCACCCAACCTGCTTCTCCTCCTTAGTCTGTCTCCACCCAACCTGCTTCTCCTCCTTAGTCTGTCTCCATCCAACCTGCTTCTCCACCCAACCTGCTTCTCCTCCTTAGTCTGTCTCCATCCAACCTGCTTCTCCACCCAACCTGCTTCTCCTCCTTAGTCTGTCTCCATCCAACCTGCTTCTCCTTAGTCTCCATCCAACCTGCTTCTCCTCCTTAGTCTGTCTCCACCCAACCTGCTTCTCCTTAGTCTCCATCCAACCTGCTTCTCCACCCAACCTGCTCCTCCTTAGTCTGTCTCCATCCAACCTGCTCCTCCTTAGTCTGTCTCCATCCAACCTGCTTCTCCACCCAACCTGCTCCTCCTTAGTCTGCCACACCCTTTCTCTGAAGCACTTTGTTAGTGGGGTCATGGAGCGCCGGCATCTTGTTTAGTGTCGCGGCGCGAGGCTTGGAACCAACAACCCTCGTTCCTTTTGAAGAGAAAAGACACAGAATGTGTTTTGTAGGTCAATCCAGGGTTCTCCTTTCAGGGTTCTCCTTTCAGGGTTCTCCTTTCAGGGTTCTCCTTTCGCTCGTCTGCCATCCTTCAAGATGAACTTCCAGAGGAGTTTCCCCCTGACGCCGTTTCACAACACGGCCGCCGCGCGCATCGGCGACGCACGCCACTGCCCGGCTCTCCGCGCCGCCGCCGTCTTGTTTCCATGGAAACCGCAGAGCTGAAATCTGATAGGCTGCTTGTAAGGTTGTCCAAACCAATCTCTTTGTACTCATTTAAAATGAAGGATCTGATTCCCTGGACCGCGACGGACGGACGGACGGACGGGGACGGACGGACCCCCGCGGAGAAGAAGACTTTAGGATGTTAGATCAGCTGTGTGCTGCCACCGTCTCTCTCTCTCTCTCTCTCTCTCTCTCTCTCTCTCTCTCTCTCTCTCTCTCTCTCTCTCTCTCTCTCTCTCTCTCTCTCTCTCTCTCTCTCTCTCTCTCTCTCTCTCTCTCTCTCTCTCTCTCTCTCTCTCCCCCCCCCCCCCAGACACAGAAGAAGACCGGCACTTAGGAAGGACAACCAATAAAGAATCATTCACCGGTACTAAATGAATCTTTATCCAAGTCATGTGACCGCGGGCCAATCGGAGGAGGGGTCAGAGGTCAAACTGTAGCATTGTGAAGTTTGGGGGGGGGGGGTCAGAGGTGAAGAGAGACGCCAACTAACTGTTCCGTTAAAATGTGATTGGTTGGAGGACATGATGATGACGATGATGAAGAACCACCTCTGGTCTCCTATTGGACGAGATGGGAAGGGGGCGGGGCAGCGGCCCTATAGTGATGGTATAAACATTTCTAGTGTGTATTTCAATGATTCAAAGTCCATTTTTACGATTTTTGTGAATGGCTTCAGGCCGCTTCGGTTTAGTGCATGATTTAAGGACGAGGCGGCGGAGGAGCTCACTGGGCGCTGGCTGAGGCGAGCGGACGCCGAGGTGAAGTAAAAGCGTAAAAAGTTGTCGGGTTAAAGTACTGTGCATCAAAAGCAAACCATGGATTTAGTTTGACTGAAATGGTGTTTCAAGATGAAGGCCTTATGTGAACTGTATAATAGTTAATAAATTAAATCTTGTAAACTTGTCCATAGACCTCTAACTGTGTTTGGGTCTTTATTTCTACTGCATGCAGTCTGGAGACGTTTTATAATCTTCAGCACCTTATAATATGGTATAATATTTAGTCCTAAATGTTATGGTTTTCATTTAGCTGCTCAGAAAATAGACATGAAGATGACCAGTGGCTTTAAATTAATCTATTAGGCTTCAACCAAAACGACACTAAACATAATCCTTAGTGGGCTATTGATTGAGGAAACGGCCGCGCCATTTTAACTTATTGTTAATAACCACTAGAAAGGACAATCTAGTGTTGAAACGTTACTGGGTTCGAACCCCAATGTCCCCAGTCATTACTACAGAGCACTATTAGGGCCTAGAGTAGACTACTAGGGTCTATAGTAGACTCCTAGGGCCTATAGTAGGCTACTAGGGCCTATAATAGGCTACTAGGGCCTATAGTAGGCTACTAGGGCCTATACTAGACGCCTAGGGCCTATAGTAGGCTACTAGGGCCTATAGTAGGCTACTAGGGCCTATAATAGATGACTAGGGCCTATAGTAGGCTACTAGGGCCTATAGTAGACTACTAGGGCCTATAGTAGGCTACTAGGGCCTATACTAGACACCTAGGGCCTATAGTAGGCTACTAGGGCCTATAGTAGACTCCTAGGGCCTATAGTAGACTCCTAGGGCCTATAGTAGGCTACTAGGACCTATAGTAGTCTCCTAGGGCCTATAGTAGTCTCCTAGAGCCTATAGTAGGCTACTAGGGCCCATAGTAGGCTACTAGGGCCTATAGTAGTCTCCTAGGGCCTATAGTAGGCTCCTAGGGCCTATAGTAGACTCCTAGGACCTATAGTAGGCTACTAGGGCCTATAGTAGATGACTAGGGCCTATAGTAGACTACTAGGTCCTATAGTAGGCTACTAGGACCTATAGTAGGCTACTAGGGCCTATAGTAGTCTCCTAGGGCCTATAGTAGTCTCCTAGGGCCTATAGTAGACTCCTAGGGCCTATAGTAGGCTCCTAGGGCCTATAGTAGACTCCTAGGACCTATAGTAGGCTACTAGGGCCTATAGTAGATGACTAGGGCCTATAGTAGACTCCTAGGGCCTATAGTAGGCTACTAGGGCCTATAGTAGACTCCTAGGGCCTATAGTAGGCTACTAGGGCCTATAGTAGTCTCCTAGGGCCTATAGTAGGCTACTAGGGCCTATAGTAGGCTACTAGGGCCTATAGTAGACTACTAGGACCTATAGTAGTCTCCTAGGGCCTATAGTAGGCTACTAGGACCTATAGTAGGCTACTAGGGCCTATAGTAGGCTACTAGGGCCTATAGTAGTCTCCTAGAGCCTATAGTAGGCTACTAGGGCCCATAGTAGGCTACTAGGGCCTATAGTAGTCTCCTAGGGCCTATAGTAGGCTACTAGGGCCCATAGTAGGCTACTAGGGCCTATAGTAGTCTCCTAGGGCCTATAGTAGGCTACTAGGGCCCATAGTAGGCTACTAGGGCCTATAGTAGGCTACTAGGGCCTATAGTAGTCTCCTAGGGCCTATAGTAGGCTACTAGGGCCCATAGTAGGCTACTAGGGCCTATAGTAGACTCCTAGGTCCTATAGTAGACTCCTAGGTCCTATAGTAGGCTACTAGGGCCTATAGTAGGCTACTAGGGCCTATACTAGACGCCTAGGGCTTCTGAAACGCAGGTTGTGTTGGTGTAACTAGAGGCGCTAGTAATTAGCGGCGTTCGCATCCGTGTGCTGGCAAAAAAAAAGAGGCCATTAATTATTCAGCCCCTACCGACATAGATGGCTGCCCACCGGCCGGACCGGGGGCCGGACCGGGGGCCGGACCCAGGGGCCCCACCCAGGACCCGGCCCCCCTCACCTTGTCATACCTGTAGGCTACTGCCCCCTGGTGGTCCTACTGCTGGAGGGAAGGTCGTGTTCCTACATTGTGTTACAGAAATGATTTGTGACATTAAATTGAACACAAACTATGTGAACGTTTGTGGTTCTGATGGCGGCTGTGTTTACCTGCAGGGGTTCATAGTGCAGTTTGGCGGTTTTGGAGTCACTTCTCCTTCTGAGCAACAAGACATCTGGGAAAACAGTTGGGTTACGATCAATAAATACATGGATGAATAAATAAACCAACCAATGAGATATAGTAGATAGGATATTAGAAAAGACATAAAGCGTGGCGTATGAAAGATAGCTTTATTGCATAAGGTGTTAGAATGTTTTTATTTTTTTGTCTCTTTTCATAGAAAATGTTGGTTTGAACACAAGCATCTGCTGTAACAAGCAACTCAAACTAATGCTCCCCATCCCCTCCACTGTTTTTTTATTTCACTTTTTCATACATTTTTTTATCCTTCAAATTTCCCTTTTAGCAAGCATGCAATGACGTCTTCTGAGGATGAACAAAAATACAAAATTATATTTAAAAAAAAAAAGAAGATAGTACAAGCGACAACATCAAAATACCTTTTAAAAAAAGAATAAAAATCCAACAAATTAGTATCAAAAACATAAAAGGGAAAGAAAAATGCATTTTGCTCACTACTGAAATAAAATCATATCTTTGATCTTCGATCTCAAATTCTGACATTGGGGCATCGGATCCTGATAGACGCCCTGGTTGACGAAAATAGCTCTTGATTCAAAACTGTATTTTATGTACACGTGTTTTTATAAACAACACTGACGAGGAGCGATGAGGAGTTCAGGGAGGAACCGGTTGACGGACACAAGGAGACCATGAGGGAGAAGAGCTGCTGCTGACCTCAACCTTATTTACACAATATCTGCTGAAAGAGACATCCCTGATTGTCTGGGGCTGAACTGGCCTCAGTACTGCAGTCCTGACTAGTACTACAGCACTGACAGGTAGTACTACAGCACTGACAGGTAGTACTACAGCACTGACAGGTAATATTACAGTACTGGTGTCAGTACTGGTGAGTACTACTCACCAGTATTGCTACTTGTGGTTAGTAGCACCGGTAAGGAGGAGGCCTACTGCAGTCCTCGCAGTGTTTCAGTACTGAAGAACAGTATTGCAGTACTGGTCAGTAGTATTTAGTAGTACTAGTGAGTATAAGTACTGAGGCTGGCAGCCTTATTACCGTTTGGCCACTGAAACAAAAAAACAAAAAGAAATAAAAGTAAATTTGCTAAATGAAATAAACAAAACCAGCCAAACACCTCCCTCGTATGCAAACTAATACAACAAGAGACGGCTGAGATGAGTAAATAAATACGGAGAAACCACGACACACTAGATGGACATGCTTCAAAACCCATCCCAGTATGTACATTATATGTAGTACTTCATATATGTAGTACATGTAGGAGAACATAGGCAGTACTTTAGACAGGGCAGTAGTACTACTGAGTGCATTATATCTTTTGTACCGAGCTCCCTGACAAATACTAGTACTATACTACTCTGGATGAACTAGTATAGTACTGACTAGTTTCTGGATCAGTACTCATATCCATATTTCTTCACATGATTGGGAATCCTACAGCTGCTTGTCCGTTTCTATATTTCAGTAGATTACTCCGAGAGTCTGGCGGAGGGGTTGGCAGCGCGTTACCGCTTAAAACCAGTTTAAACTAGCGCTGTCACTTTTTATTCGATATCCGAATATGCATTCGAATATGAGTGAAATATCCGTATTCGAATATGTATAAACGATTCGGTTTTTAAAGAGCCATGTTGTGTAGCGCATTTTTTAGTGGTGTCAAATTATCGCGTTAATTGCGATCAATTGATTACAGTCATGTTTAGCGCGTTATGTTTTTTAATCGCGTTAATCTAATTTTTAATCTAACTTTAGTGTTTCTGTATGCGAGTATAAAAGAAACACTTTACAAGCACACGCACGAAGCGGGCCGCCTGGTAACGGCATGGACCAAGCGGTTCTGGACCAGGAAGGAGACATTAACACTTTTAATAATCCTATTTACCGTATAACTGCACACAACTTTATTTAAAAGCAATCAAATGTAAAACATGTGTGTTTGTATTGTGGTGTCCGGTGCGTGTGGATGTGCGGCTCCTCCGGCGGAGCGGTTCATGTTAACAGCGGAGTCCGGGAGGGTTCACCTTCACGGCGGAGTTACGAGGGATGTGCGACTATCGTCTTAAACAATACTAAAGTGTTTTTTAAAGTTAGAAAGATATTAGATATTCAACCGATATTCACACTCCGAATTACAGCGATCAGACACTAAAGCCGCGATCACCGGTATGAGTCCCGTGTGTCTAGCGGTGTGCGCGCGATCGTAACACACCCCGGACCAACGACCGACGGGACCGGCCCAACCCAGCCCTGGCCGGCCCATTATTGACCGGCCCACCGGGAAAACTCCCGGTACTCCCTGTGGCCAATCCAGGCCTGGTCAGTATTTCTGCAGCGATGAGTTAAATCAGGGCTCGTTCTTATTTTTATGTTTTACTTTTTGCTCGACTAATGAAAACGTATTCGACTATTAGTTGATAAGCTGTTTCCAGATTGTTTTTAGACAGGCTATGGCCTAAGTCCTGTTTATGTCTTCTCTCGTCACGTAATAAATGTGTGATTGAATCTCCGTTACGGTGGGGTTTTTTCGGGGGGGGGGGGGGGGGGGCGTAAATATTCGAATATATTCGAATACATTGATCGGTATTCGATATCCGTTGGAACTTGATTTTTCGAAAAAGTGACAGCCCTAGTTTAAACCACTGGTATGAGCCAGTTTAAACCACTGGTATGAACCAGTTTAAACCACTGGTATGAGCCAGTTTAAACCACTGGTATGAACCAGTTTAAACCACTGGTATGAGCCAGTTTAAACCACTGGTATGAACCAGTTTAAACCACTGGTATGAGCCAGTTTAAACCACTGGTATGAGCCAATTTAAACCACTGGTATGAGCCAGTTTAAACCACTGGTATGAACCAGTTTAAACCACTGGTATGAACCAGTTTAAACCACTGGTATGAGCCAGTTTAAACCACTGGTATGAGCCAATTTAAACCACTGGTATGAGCCAGTTTAAACCACTGGTATGAACCAGTTTAAACCACTGGTATGAACCAGTTTAAACCACTGGTATGAACCAGTTTAAACCACTGGTATGAGCCAGTTTAAACCACTGGTATGAACCAGTTTACACCACTGGTATGAACCAGTTTAAACCACTGGTATGAGCCAGTTCAAACCACTGGTATGAACCAGTTTAAACCACTGGTATGAACCAGTTTAAACCACTGGTAAAAACTCAGATACCATTCGCTGAGTCATAAGATAATGGTCATAGTCATGGTGGTAGTCAGCAATAATGACATTAAATATTGGTCAATAAATAAATCTATTGATTTATCTATTGACATGCGCTCTAAAACTGTCTGGTCTTTAATAGTTTATTCTTTATTAGAGGAAATCTTTCTGTGGTTCTACTTTTGGGTCATGGAGATTGGTACTTCCTGTCTTCACATGACAGGGCACCAATCAGCACGCAGTAACAGACAGTACTTCCTGTTTATAGACTCTTTATAACTGCTCTTTAAATTAGTGAGCGATTGTCTTTGACAACAATAGATTCAATGTTAAAGTTGTTATATATATGCCACTACACTAGCGTAGTATATGCTATTAATACTTTGTCATAATTTGAGTTAGATGTCAATAATATACCTACATAAAAATATATATATATGCATTTATGTAAAATCTGTTATAATACCAAATATTCTCTATTTGTATTGCGAGAAATACTAGCTATGTCATTTGGGTTTGGATGGACAAGCTGTCAGATAGGGTCGTGTCGGAGAGGAGAGAGATTTAGGAGGCGAACTTTGAACTTCAGGACCAAAACGTTTTGTGGACATCGAGAGAAAAGCTTAGAGGAAGAGGAAGAGGAAGAGGAAGAGGAAGAGATGAAAACTGGCAACTTAATCAGAACTCTGTTAATACTGAGAAACGCTCGAACAATGGAGACAGTGTGTGTGTGTGTGTGTGTGTGTGTGTGTGTGTGTGTGTGTGTGTGTGTGTGTGTGTGTGTGTGTGTGTGTGTGTGTGTGTGTGTGTCAGCCACACGGGTCAGTAGACGTGGTCGTCATAGCTACGGAGCAGCAGCGCTCCACGGTATCGACCAATAGGACGGCTCCAGGTCCTCTGGGCTCCTCCCTCCTACCGAGAGCTGGACCCGGGGCGGGGCGGCCTGCGGGGCGCTGGGGGGGGATCCCCTCAGGTTCAGACCCAGGTGGGCAGGGTTAGCATGATGTCTGTCAGGGTTAGCATGCTCTGCCTGGCCCCAGGGGGGGGGGGGCGGCCAGGGAGGGGCGGGGGCTACACCGGCGACCAGGAAGTCTGGGGGGCGGGGCTACACCAGCGTGTAGGACTTGGAGTAGGCGCCCGCGCCGCCGCTCTGTTTCTGCAGCCGGCCCAGCGCCGAGGAGGAGCTCTCCAGCAGCGAGTCCCGGGAGCCGCCCTTGCTGCTGGGGGTGGGGTTGCTGCCGGTGCTGGAGGTGGAGGCGGTGGCGGCGGTGGCGGTGGCGGTCAGCGTCCTCTGGGGCAGCGTGGCGGTCCCCGAGCCCAGGCCGCTGAGGCCCGGGTGGCCCAGCGTCAGCGCCTGCTTGGCGGGGTCTAGAGTCAGGTGGCGGCCCTGGGGGTGGTAGGCCCGCTGGGCCAGGCTGCGGATGGACGCCTCGCGGGGCGGCACCGCCGGACACGGGTCCTGCAGCTCGCCGGGCTTGCGGAAGAACGGGTCGGACTTCATGTAGAGAGGCAGGTTGCAGAACTCGCCTGGCGGAGCGGCAGCACCGGGACAGACAGAGAGATAGTAGAGACACAGGAAGAGATACCGTAAGGGAAAGAGATAAGAGTAGAGACACAGGAAGAGATACCGTAAAGAGACAAGATATAAGATATAAGAGTAGAGACACAGGAAGAGATACCGTAAAGAGACAAGATATAAGATATAAGAGTATAGACACAGGAAGAGATACCGTAAGGGAAAGAGACAAGATATAAGATATAAGAGTAGAGACACAGGAAGAGATACTGTAAAGAGACAAGATATAAGATATAAGAGTAGAGACACAGGAAGAGATACCGTAAAGAGACAAGATATAAGATATAAGAGTAGAGACACAGGAAGAGATACTGTAAAGAGACAAGATATAAGATATAAGAGTAGAGACACAGGAAGAGATACTGTAAAGATATAAGATATAAGAGTAGAGACACAGGAAGAGATACCGTAAAGAGACAAGATATAAGATATAAGAGTAGAGACACAGGAAGAGATACCGTAAGGGAAAGAGATAAGAGTAGAGACACAGGAAGAGATACCGTAAAGAGACAAGATATAAGAGTAGAGACACAGGAAGAGATACTGTAAAGAGAAAAGATATAAGATATAAGAGTAGAGACACAGGAAGAGATACCGTAAAGAGACGATATAAGATATAAGAGTAGAGACACAGGAAGAGATACTGTAAAGAGACAAGATATAAGATATAAGAGTAGAGACACAGGAAGAGATACTGTAAAGAGACAAGATATAAGATATAAGAGTAGAGACACAGGAAGAGATACCGTAAAGAGAAAAGATATAAGATATAAGAGTAGAGACACAGGAAGAGATACCGTAAAGAGACAAGATATAAGATATAAGAGTAGAGACACAGGAAGAGATACCGTAAAGAGACAAGATATAAGATATAAGAGTAGAGACACAGGAAGAGATACCGTAAAGAGACAAGATATAAGATATAAGAGTAGAGACACAGGAAGAGATACCGTAAAGAGACAAGATATAAGATATAAGAGTAGAGACACAGGAAGAGATACCGTAAAGAGACAAGATATAAGATATAAGAGTAGAGACACAGGAAGAGATACCGTAAAGAGACACGATATAAGATATAAGAGTAGAGACACAGGAAGAGATACCGTAAAGAGACAAGATATAAGATATAAGAGTAGAGACACAGGAAGAGATACTGTAAAGAGAAAAGATATAAGATATAAGAGTAGAGACACAGGAAGAGATACCGTAAAGAGACAAGATATAAGATATAAGAGTAGAGACACAGGAAGAGATACCGTAAAGAGACAAGATATAAGATATAAGAGTAGAGACACAGGAAGAGATACCGTAAAGAGACAAGATATAAGATATAAGAGTAGAGACACAGGAAGAGATACTGTAAAGAGACAAGATATAAGATATAAGAGTAGAGACACAGGAAGAGATACCGTAAAGAGACAAGATATAAGATATAAGAGTAGAGACACAGGAAGAGATACCGTAAAGAGACGATATATAAGATATAAGAGTAGAGACAGGAAGAGATACCGTAAAGAGACAAGATATAAGATGGAGACACAATAAGGTCAAGATTTAAGATAAAGATAAAGGTAAAGACATGGAAAACCTGTATTCCCCTCACTATGTCGCCACGACCACCGCTGCCTCTGATATACTTTACTATAATATTTATAATAAATCATAATATAATATTTATGTTATATTATATTATAATATAATATTTATAATATATATAAATTGGCTACGGATGACTTGGTTTGTGACGTACTCTATATCTATCATAATGTAGAACTACATTATATATATATATATATATATATATATATATATATATACACTATATACTAATAAAGTATATGGCACAACGGTTGTATATATAATATATATAGAATATTACATAATAAAACTATATATAAAGTGCATCATACTCTTGTTGGCGCGGTGGGGGATGGGCACCGCCACGTTCTTGCTGCGGTCGTTTATATAATATATATATATAATAATATGACATAATAATATCTAACTATATATAAAGTGCATCATACTCTTGTTGGCGCGGTGGGGGATGGGCACCGCCACGTTCTTGCTGCGGTCGTTTATATAATATATATAATAATATGACATAATAATATCTAACTGTATATAAAGTGCATCATACTCTTGTTGGCGCGGTGGGGGATGGGCACCGCCACGTTCTTGCTGCGGTCGTTTATATAATATATATATATATATATATAATAATATGACATAATAATATCTAACTGTATATAAAGTGCATCATACTCTTGTTGGCGCGGTGGGGGATGGGCACCGCCACGTTCTTGCTGCGGTCGTTTATATAATATATATATATAATAATATGATATAATAATATCTAACTATATATAAAGTGCATCATACTCTTGTTGGCGCGGTGGGGGATGGGCACCGCCACGTTCTTGCTGCGGTCGTTTGTATAATATATATATATATATATATAATAATATGATATAATAATATTTAACTATATATAAAGTGCATCATACTCTTGTTGGCGCGGTGGGGGATGGGCACCGCCACGTTCTTGCTGCGGTCGTGTATATAATATATATAATAATATGACATAATAATATCTAACTGTATATAAAGTGCATCATACTCTTGTTGGCGCGGTGGGGGATGGGCACCGCCACATTCTTGCTGCGGTCGTTTATATAATATATATAATAATATGATATAATAATATCTAACTGTATATAAAGTGCATCATACTCTTGTTGGCGCGGTGGGGGATGGGCACCGCCACGTTCTTGCTGCGGTCGTTTATATAATATATATAATAATAATATGATATAATAATATCTAACTATATATAAAGTGCATCATACTCTTGTTGGCGCGGTGGGGGATGGGCACCGCCTCGTTCTTGCTGCGGTCGTTTATATAATATATATAATAATATGACATAATAATATCTAACTGTATATAAAGTGCATCATACTCTTGTTGGCGCGGTGGGGGATGGGCACCGCCTCGTTCTTGCTGCGGTCGTTTATATAATATATATATATAATATATATAATAATATGATATAATAATATCTAACTATATATAAAGTGCATCATACTCTTGTTGGCGCGGTGGGGGATGGGCACCGCCACGTTCTTGCTGCGGTCGTTTATATAATATATATATATAATAATATGATATAATAATATCTAACTATATATAAAGTGCATCATACTCTTGTTGGCGCGGTGGGGGATGGGCACCGCCACGTTCTTTCCGCGGTCGTAGTCCTGCGGTTTGGGCGGCGAGGCGGTGAAGCGGCAGATCCCCGGCTCGGACGGCGTGCTGAGCGAGGTCATGCTGTCGGCCGGGTCGTTGGTGCCGGTGGTCATCTGGTCCGAGGAGCTGTCCGAGATGAAGCACTCTGTGATGGTGAACTTGGCGTGCTGCAGGTGCTCCTCCAGCTTGGCGTGTTCGTACGCCCGGGCGAGCTCCTCGTAGGTGGAGGACGCGCTCTCCGTAGACACCATGCTGTTACGCCCTTTATCTAGAGCACACACACACACACACACACACACACACACGCACACGCACACGCACACACACACGCACACACACACACACACACACACACACACACACACACACACACACACTGCTGTTACGCCCTTTATCTACAACACACACACATTTCAGTCCCACTCACAGGATGTACATTGGAATAGGGCTGCAGTGATTAGTCGATTAATTAAACAGGTCATTTATCAGTACAAATACCAGACATTTGCTGCTTGATGCTCCAGAAATGTAAATGTTTGGTTCATGGATCATTATAGGAAATGAATGCTTTAGTTTCTTTTGGCTGTCAGATGTCAGAAGCACATTTAAGACATCACTTTGGACAACCTGTGATGGCATTTGCTATTTTTTATAACATTTTCTAGACTCAATTATTTACAGAGAAAATGATCATTAGATGAATAGACTATGAAACTACTGGTTAGCTGCAGCATACATGGGCCTAGAAGAGACCCAGACAGTAGTGTGTTAGCGTTAGCGTGTGCGGTTGTGGGCGTGGCGTGTCCAGGCTCCGCCCACCTGTGTCCTGTGACAGCGAGGCGCTGTAGCTGTCGCTCTCGGTGGCCGTGATGCCGTGGGAGCCCATGGTGCGCCAGTCGGAGGTCAGGGTCCGGGCCGAGGCGGTGGACTGGCTCTGGCCCGGCCGGCTCAGGGTCCACTGGCTGGAGTAGCGGTTCCTGGAGCTGTGGGCCGACTTGATGCTCTTCCTGGACACCGGATCTGGGGGGAGAGGGGCTGGAGTCAGGACCTCTGGTCAACAGACATGAACCGCTGGTGCTGTGAGAAGATGATGACACTAAAGAAGTGCAGACTCTAAAGGTCCTTTTACATTGAACGCAATTGTCTGTTGCCATTTTTCCCCCATGTCAATAAAATAATAAAAAATCATGGAGCTGAATGGGACTGGAGACATACCACGCCATTTCCGTTTTGCGAAAAAAGCAAACATTAATTTCCGCATCAAGGTCGAGGCATGAGCTCGTCTCCACTAGGCTATGAGGTTGAGGGTTGAATCCATCTTTTACTGGCGTGATTCTTATTACAAAATGACACATAATCATGTTGTAACTGATATATATATATATATATAAGTAGCTTTTTCATGACATTTACTTGTTACGTTATAGTCCCTGTCGCTTTCCTAAATTAACAGGAAAAAGCGCTGATTTGACTTTGTCACCCAACTGCCACAATTTAGGGGTAAAGAACCAGCTGGTGTGGTGCAGCCTGTACTGAGGTCATTTGTAAACCCAAACTGACACTTATGCTAGAACTCGATGTAACTGAGCTAAGTTTGAATTTAGCTGATGCAACTGTCCCCTCAGTCATTAAGATATCTCGTTAAGACATATCTGAGTCATTAAGATATCTCGTTAAGACATATCTGAGTCATTAAGATATCTCATTGATTGTGAGGATATGTCGTTAAGACACACCTGCGTCGTTAGGATATCTCGTTCAGATGCACCTGAGTCGATATCCTGTTAAGAGAAGCGGTTGGTCTGGTATGTGGGGAGTGGATCAGAACTCACTGGTTCCGGGTCGGATGTCTGACATGTCAATGAGAGGTCCAGAGTTCTGGATGAGGGCCTGGTGGTGGAGAGAGACGCCGGTACAGAAGTTCTGCGGGTTCACCGATTGGCTGAACTCTGTGTCCGTCACCGGGACCGCCGCTTTGTCCTCACCTATCACAAGCCAGGAAGGAACAGACATAACCATTAATAACACAATTATATGGATAATATGGACATCCATCTAATAATGAATAATCTGTTTGATGCCCTCCTGGATAGTAACTAGTGATAATGGTGAACTATGGTGAACCAGACCTATCTGTTTGATGCCCTCCTAGATAGTAACTAGTGATAATGGTGAACTATGGTGAACCAGACCTATCTGTTTGATGCCCTCCTGGATAGTAACTAGTGATAATGGTGAACTACGGTGAACCAGACCTATCTGTTTGATGCCCTCCTAGATAGTAACTAGTGATAATGGTGAACTATGGTGAACCAGACCTATCTGTTTGATGCCCTCCTGGATAGTAACTAGTGATAATGGTGAACTATGGTGAACCAGACCTATCTGTTTGATGCCCTCCTGGATAGTAACTAGTGATAATGGTGAACTATGGTGAACCAGACCTATCTGTTTGATGCCCTCCTAGATAGTAACTAGTGATAATGGTGAACTACGGTGAACCAGACCTATCTGTTTGATGCCCTCCTGGATAGTAACTAGTGATAATGGTGAACTACGGTGAACCAGACCTATCTGTTTGATGCCCTCCTGGATAGTAACTAGTGATAATGGTGAACTACGGTGAACCAGACCTATCTGTTTGATGCCCTCCTAGATAGTAACTAGTGATAATGGTGGACTATGGTGAACCAGACCTATCTGTTTGATGCCCTCCTGGATAGTAACTAGTGATAATGGTGAACTATGGTGATCCAGACCTATCTGTTTGATGCCCTCCTGGATAGTAACTAGTGATAATGGTGAACTATGGTGAACCAGACCTATCTGTTTGATGCCCTCCTAGATAGTAGTGATAATGGTGGACTATGGTGAACCAGACCTATCTGTTTGATGCCCTCCTAGATAGTAACTAGTGATAATGGTGAACTACGGTGAACCAGACCTATCTGTTTGATGCCCTCCTAGATAGTAACTAGTGATAATGGTGAACTACGGTGAACCAGACCTATCTGTTTGATGCCCTCCTAGATAGTAACTAGTGATAATGGTGAACTACGGTGAACCAGACCCATCTGTTTGATGCCCTCCTGGATAGTAACTAGTGATAATGGTGGACTACGGTGAACCAGACCTATCTGTTTGATGCCCTCCTAGATAGTAACTAGTGATAATGGTGAACTATGGTGAACCAGACCTATCTGTTTGATGCCCTCCTAGATAGTAACTAGTGATAATGGTGAACTACGGTGAACCAGACCTATCTGTTTGATGCCCTCCTGGATAGTAACTAGTGATAATGGTGAACTACGGTGAACCAGACCTATCTGTTTGATGCCCTCCTGGATAGTAACTAGTGATAATGGTGAACCAGACCTATCTGTTTGATGCCCTCCTAGATAGTAACTAGTGATAATGGTGAACTATGGTGAACCAGACCTATCTGTTTGATGCCCTCCTGGATAGTAACTAGTGATAATGGGTGTACTATGGTGAACCAGTACCTATCTG
>JAOPHQ010006433.1:0-5000 GCA_030340625.1 Merluccius polli
CATTGGAAGGTGTATAGAAGGAGGGGTGGGGGGGGAAACGCCTTGGCCAACTACTCTGTGAGTGAGGGTGTGTGGGAGGATGGAGGGGTGTGTGTGTGGGAGGGTGGGGTGGAGGTGTGTGTGTGTGGCTGGAGGGGTGTGTGGGTGTGTTTGTGGAGGGTGTGTGTGTGTGGGTGTGTGTGTGTGTGGGTGAGTGGGGTGGAGGTGTGTGTGTGTGTGTGTGTGTGTGTGTGTGTGTGTGGAGTAGTGGAAGGTGTGGGTTGGGTAGAAGGGTGTGTGAGTGGGTTCGGTAGAGGGGAGCGTGGGGCGGTGGGCTGTGTGAGGGGTGTGTGTGAGGGATGTGTGTGAGGGGATGTGGAGGAGGGCAGTGTGTGTGTGGGGTGTGTGTGGGGATGTGTGTGGGGTGTGTGTGAGGGCAGTGTGTGTGGGGGTGTGTGTGGGGATGTGTGTGAGTGGGATGGAGGGGTGTGTGTGTGTGTGTGTGTGTGTGTGTGTGTGTGTATGGCGTAGTGGAAGGTGTGGGTTGGGTAGAAGGGTGTGTGTGTGGATTTGTACGTGATTGTGATCTTTCTGTTTTGTAGAAGCACTTCATTATTTCGTCCCTATCTACTATATTATATAAATATATAAATAAATATATAAATATATATAAATATATATATAAGTTAATATGCAAGGAGCCTTTTCTGAGAATATCAACAATGCGATCAACATTTGTTGTTGTTTACAGATCAGTAATTAAATGATCAATTTATGCTTTTCCCATTCATGAGACATTTAACCAATCATATAAGCACATTTGTTTACAGATGAATAATCATCTGCTGTCACGTCGTGATCACGAGCGTTTCTT
Source organism: Merluccius polli (assembly GCA_030340625.1). Taxonomy (NCBI): domain Eukaryota; kingdom Metazoa; phylum Chordata; class Actinopteri; order Gadiformes; family Merlucciidae; genus Merluccius; species Merluccius polli. Next base: position 854 of record JAOPHQ010006433.1, read on the forward strand.
TAATTAATCTGCCGTTTTAATTAATCGCTTTAAAGCCCTGAACATGAATGGCTCTCCTGGTTCAGACGATCCGCTGCCATCTGCTCCCTCCCCTCTTAACGCCGGGCCCTCCAACATCACGCCACGCCATAAAGAGCGGGATCACCATGGCAATCAAGGAGGGCTGTCTCCCGCCCCCCCCCCCCCCCCCACACACACACACACACACACACACACACACATGGTAGAGAAATGCTAATGGCGCTCGGGGGGGATATCCCGCTCGGATCAGGCCTTTGTGCAGATGCCTATATAAGGGTATTAATATTCTTTTGTGCTGAGTTAGCTTCAAAGGCGCTGCAGCTAGCTTGGCTTCCTTTCACAGGAGAAAACGCTTGGCGGGTTTTCTGTCTCAGACCGCTGCCCCTCCCTCCCTCTCTCCCCTCCCTCCTCCTCCCTCCTCCTCCCTCCTCCTCCCTCCTCCTCCTCCTCCGGTGGCGGCGGCGGCGGCGGCGAGCTGAGTTGACGCATGGCCACCGCGCTGTCGGCGAGCGACGTGTGTGGCGTTCATTCAGCCGTCTCCTCGGACGGACGACGGACTGTTTTATAAAATGAGGGGGAGAAAAAGAAGCAGTCGTGGCGATTTCCCCCCCCCCCCCCCCCCCCCCCAATTTCGCGCCCCTCGCGATTCAGAATGGGTCAACCCGTCTAACGGCGCCGTCGTGTTCGAAAAAAATAAAAAGGTCGATTACACTTTGAATGAGAGAATGGCGAACGTGTTATTAAATGACTGAAGATCCTCGTTGGACCCTCTGTCTCTCTGACAGAAGGTAACGGCGCTAAACGCCACCGCCGGGATAATGAAGACGGCGGAGACGGAGGTAATGACGATAATCGTCGTCGTCAGGGAGATCTCAGGACATAAAGGACCATCATTGGTGTATTTAGTGACAAATTAATCTTGTGAAGACTTTTGTGACATAATTATCATACGATAGCAGAAAAGAATGACAGGAAGTCATTTCCAAGCTAATGTCAGCCGTTTAGCCCGCGGCTAATGCTTCCAGCTGCTAGCTAGGCGACCAGACAGTCCCCTGTTAGCATAGGGGGACCAGATGTCCCCTTTCTGGTGGCCTCAAAAATAGATAGACTTTTAAATGGCAAAGGTTCTCGCTTGCTGATGAATATTTATTTTTGACAGTTGGTAATTAGTCTCTGTGTCTCTCTGATAGGCTGTGAATTGGCCTCACTACACAGCGGTCAACTTTATACCATTAGCAGACCGATCAGAAGCAATATCTATCAATCAGCTATCAATACAATACTGAACTTATTCCAGGAGTCTACTTACCAAAGCTTAAAACTAGAGATGGGCATAGATTAATCTAATGTTAATCTTGAAATTAATCTAGGTTAATCTAGATTAACGTGGCTCCTTTGAATAATATGTGTTTGCTACCTAAATAATGACGAAAGTAGGTCTGCGCGATTGTTGAGCAGGGGGGGGGGGGGGGTGCTACCATAGGATTTCGGTTCCGCGATATATCGGCGATAATATTTTTATCGCCGATATATCGGCGATAAAAGAGTCTCGTCTAGTCATCACTACTTAAAACATTCATAGTAAACCATTGGGCATGTACTGCAGTTACCATGGTTTCTATTCTTTCAGAAATAATAACCGATATTTTGGTGCTATATGGACCGTCAAACAGCAAACCGTCTCCGTTTTTCATTTCAGAGATCTGCTCACCTTATGTCCCAACGGTAGGGTCACCTGTCCTGCGCTGAGACGGGGCTGACGTCAGCGAAGGTACAAATGAAATTAAAAAGATGAACCCAAACTACGTGGATGGATCATATCTAAGGCGGCGCGGTGACAGAAATGTGTCACTTTAGCTGAGCTGTGAGCACCGCCTTAAGTCTGAACGTCCGTAACCCATCCGTAAGGGAGGGGACATTTAATCAAAAATGAAACGCTTCAGAAAAATCGGCTGTTAAAGAATATTTCCCTCATTTTTCCACACGACGAGGATTCAATTTGAGCCGCTTCAGCAGCGCTGTGTTCTCCTCCGTCCGCTCGGAAATACTCAATGGGGACAAAACCTCAATTATCGCTGTAATAGCGGACCTTTTGTTTTTTTTTATTGCATTTCCATGACAACGTAACGTAGCCGCGAGCCACGGAGGTGCAGGACACCAAAAACACCCACAACCATGGCATCGTTAGCGTTAGCAGCGTTAGCAGCAGCCCTGTGCCTCACCTTCCCAGAGGACTGGATCCCCTTGATCATGGCCAGGCACACCATGGTCCAGGCGGCCAGCAGACACAAGGTCATCCTCCAGTTGAGCTGCGCGCCCTCGGAGATGGAGTCGGAGATGTCCAGCGCCTCGCGGTACCAGTAGTACGTCGTGGCTGAGCTCTTCTCGCACTCCGGCTCCACGTCTGCAAGGATGAGACCAAAGATGACAGTAAAAGTTGGATTATTAGGATTATCATTATTAGATTATATTATTATTATTGAGGTGTGATTATTGGCTGCAAACAGGTGATGACTGAAAACAAATTCAAATCACACTGAACACGTTTAACTGTTGGTGAACGGCTAGAATGTCAACAAGACGGTAAAATAAAAAGGTGCTATAATAATAATAATAATGTAATAATAATGTAATAATGTGTATAATAACTTACATGTGCTGTTCTGGTTTTTGATGAGCGGACACTCATGCCAGGGCAGCGGCTGCTGGAAGGACTGGGAGAAGTAGAAGAGACTCCAGCTGATGATCACGTTGTAGTAGAGCGCCACGAAGAAGCACACCTGCAGGCAGCAAGACAGGTGTGAGTCCCAGGTGTGTCTCGTTAGGACAGGTGTGAGTCGCCAGGTGTGTCTCGTTAGTACAGGTGTGAGTGGCCAGGTGTGTCTCGTTAGGACAGGTGTGAGTCGCCAGGTGTGTCTCGTTAGTACAGGTGTGAGTGGCCAGGTGAGTCTCGTTAGTACAGGTGTGAGTCGCCAGGTGTGTCTCGTTAGTACAGGTGTGAGTGGCCAGGTGAGTCTCGTTAGTACAGGTGAGAGTCGCCAGGTGTGTCTCGTTAGTACAGGTGTGAGTGGCCAGGTGTGTCTCGTTAGTACAGGTGAGAGTCGCCAGGTGTGTCTCGTTAGTACAGGTGTGAGTGGCCAGGTGAGTCTCGTTAGTACAGGTGTGAGTCGCCAGGTGTGTCTCGTTAGTACAGGTGTGAGTGGCCAGGTGTGTCTCGTTAGTACAGGTGTGAGTGGCCAGGTGTGAGTGGCCAGGTGTGTCTCGTTAGTACAGGTGTGAGTGGCCAGGTGTGAGTGGCCAGGTGTGTCTCGTTAGTACAGGTGTGAGTGGCCAGGTGAGTCTTGTTAGTACAGGTGTGAGTGGCCAGGTGTGAGTGGCCAGGTGAGTCTCGTTAGTACAGGTGTGAGTGGCCAGGTGTGAGTGGCCAGGTGTGTCTCGTTAGTACAGGTGTGAGTGGCCAAGTGAGTCTCGTTAGGACAGGTGTGAGTCGCCAGGTGAGTCTCGTTAGTACAGGTGTGAGTGGCCAGGTGTGTCTCATTAGTACAGGTTTGAGTGGCCAGGTGTGAGTGGCCAGTTGAGTCTCGTTAGTACAGGTGTGAGTGGCCAGGTGAGTCTCCTTAGTACAGGTGTGAGTGGCCAGGTGAGTCTCCTTAGTACAGGTGAGTCCTGGCGGCTTTTGATCGATAGTGGGAAACCAGTTTATGGTAACCTAATTGTCGAGTGTCTTGATTGATGTTTTAGTAAAAAATGACCAAATTAAAAATAGTTGGAAGGTAGAAATGGCAAAAATATTTAAATCATTTCATTGGTATATATATATATGTATACAATGTAAGCCCCCACTCCCACTCTCTCTCCCCTCCCTCCCTCTGTCCCCTCTCTCTCTCCCTCCCTCCCTCCCTCCCTCCCTCCCTCCCTCCCTCCCTCCCTCCCCCTCCGCCCCTCAGACCCACCAGGCAGCTGGCGAAGCCGATGCCCCCCAGGCGAGGGCTGATGTAGTTCCAGACGCCGATGCTCCCCCGCCGGATGCGCTGCCCCACCGCCAGCTCCAGGAAGAAGAGCGGGATGCCGATCATCACCAGCAGGATGAAGTAGGGCACCAGGTAGGCCCCTGCGGACGGAGACA
>JAOPHQ010006433.1:10000-25114 GCA_030340625.1 Merluccius polli
CGCTCCTTGCGGTCTCCTCCGTCTCGGTTGCCGCCGCCATGGTGGTGGTTGACGATCAGGGAGCTCTTCTTGAAGGAGTCCTCGCACGCGTCCTCGTTGGAGAGCAGGTCCCTGGCAGACTCTGTGGCATCATCATCGTCAAGCGAGACGGCCTTGCTGTTTTTGGGCATTTGATAAAATGTCTTGAATGTCTTTTTATTTGTTATGTGTGGTGGGTGAGGGGTGAGGGGGGGTGAGGGGTGAGGGATGAGGGGTGAGGGACAGGCTCTCTGGTATAACAGTCGCGTTTTTTTTTTTTTTTTTTAGTTTCTATACACTTTTGGTTGGTTTTGGTTTCAAAGGCAGCGTTTTGGTTCGAAGGTTTCTCCACAGGAAGCGGTGAGATAGGATGCTGATGCAAGAGTTAGATCTTCATTATCTTCAAACACCTGCAGGAGGACAGAAAGAACAGTCATAAGTTGTTGGTAAGTTGTGTGTGTGTGTGTGTGTGTGTGTGTGTGTGTGTGTGTGTGTGTGTGTGTGTGTGTGTGTGTGTGTGTGGCCCATTGTGATTCATTTCCTTCTGTAGTCTCCTGCAGCATTTGATCCTCAGTGTAAGCCAGGAGGTGAGATATGTAATATGTAATATGTAATAAGTAATATGTAATATGTGCTGCATATGAGACATGATGGAGGAGCTCATAATGAAACGTTGTGTTCCTGACTTTCTGCAGGTCTTTTACACTCAGCCTATTTAGGGAGCAGGCTGCGCGCGCAGCCCCAACACACACACAAGGCGCCACATTCATGCTTTCATTCCTCACATGGAGTCACAAGACAAAAGGCTGCAGGTCTGAATGACAGCGTTGATATCAGAATAACGTTCAACCAGCCTCCCGCGGCGGGCTGCACACTCTCGCGATAGTTTGAGTAATTCACGTCCCGACGCGAACCACGAGGCCGTCTGCACCCAAACACCCCGGGATGCGGACCGTAAGGCACCTGCTGGTCCATCCGGACGCACCCGGACCGGACCAGGCCGACCCGGACCAGGCCGGGTCCGGACCGGTGGTCCACTACCTCCAGTCTGCGTGTTACCCACGAGGCTATGAACACATGAGGTTATGATGCAATTCAGCTTCCCCTCCCCTCCCCCCTCTGTCTCCCCCTCTCCCCCCCTCGCCCAAATCCACAGATTAAGTGATTAATATTGTTCATATTGTTCATATTGTTCTTTCTTCTACCATTTATAGATAATCTCCATGCTGTCGTTACAGTGAAATATAAATATATAGCCTTATAAATAAATATAAATATACAGCCTTATAAATAAATATAAATATACAGCCTTATAAATCAATATAAATATACAGCCTTATAAATAAATATAAATATACAGCCTTATAAATAAATATAAATATACAGCCTTATAAATAAATATAAATATGCAGCCTTATAAATAAATATAAATATACAGCCTTATAAATAAATATAAATATACAGCCTTATAAATAAATATAAATATACAGCCTTATAAATAAATATAAATATATAGCCTTATAAATGAATATACATCCTTAGGCTATAAATAAATATAAATGTACAGCCTTATAAATAAATATCAATATATAACGTTATATATTGCTATAAATATAACGCGTTGTATAGGCTATATACAAAAAAAATATGTATATTTATATATAGGCCGATGTATAAATATAGCTGTAGCCATCCTAGGTTGTAAATGTTATCTCTATATTTCCCCCCCCCCCTTCTCTCCAGGTCACGTGACTACCGACATAATAAAGATATAAACTGAATAATGTCCAGGTCTGGATCATCTCCAGGTCTGAATAATGTCCAGGTCCTGGTCCTGGTCCTGGTCCACCGGCCCCACGAGGCGGGTCTACCAGGAACAGAACCAGACGGAACCGTGCGGGCCGTCTGGGGACACTGTGTCCCTCCATCCCTACCGAGTCCTCCCTAGACCCCCCCATCCCTACCGAGTCCTCCCTAGACCCCCCCATCCCTACCGAGTCTTCCCTAGACCCCCCCATCCATACCGAGTCCTCCCTAGACCCCCCCCATCCATACCGAGTCCTCCCTAGACCCCCCCCCCCCCCCCCCACACCCAGGGTGCTATTTCATCAGCACCACGCGCCCCGGGTCCAGTGAGGAGACCCAACCCGGAGGATCCGCAGGACCCTGAGCCCCGACTCACCGCTGGGTCCAGTACAGTCCGGTCCAGTGTAGTCCGGTCCGTGGTCGTCGTGGTCTCAAGGTATGAAGTTGTGAGAGGCCATGCAGGGGGGAGACATCATCACATCATCACGTTATCCTGCCCGCCGCGCCGCTCCTCCATCACCTAGTGATGCTGCTGATGCTGCGGCGCGAGGCTCCCCGCCTGGGGGGGCGGACCCGGACCGTGGGGGGCGGTCCCGGACCCGAAACTGGGGGGGCGGTAAACCCAGACCGGGGGTGGGGGGGGGGGGCGGACCCGCGTGTGGTTATTGTGTCATGGGTCCGATTCGTCTTCATTTGTGGATTGAACGTGTTCTCCACGCGTGTGTGATGCAACAGCACACCCCTACTGAGGAGATGGTTTGGTCCACTACGACTCAGGGTGGGGGGGGGGGGGGGGGGGGGGGCGCAGCCCTGCTGGTGTCTTTCATTAATAATACACCTAGTGTTGTTGATGTGATGCCTTGTTGTATGGCTGATTACTGTGTGGCTGTTTACTGTGTGGCTGTTTACTGTATGTCTGTTTACTGTATGGATGTTTACTGTATGGCTGTTTACTGTAAGGCTGTTTACTGTATGGATGTTTACTGTATGTCTGTTTACTGTATGGATGTTTACTGTATGGCTGTTTACTGTAAGGATGTTTACTGTATGGCTGTTTACTGTAAGGATGTTTACTGTATGGATGTTTACTGTATGGATGTTTACTGTATGGCTGTTTACTGTAAGGCTGTTTACTGTATGGCTGTTTACTGTGTGGCTGTTTACTGTATGGCTGTTTACTGTGTGGCTGTTTACTGTATGGCTGTTTACTGTATGGCTGTTTACTGTAAGGCTGTTTACTGTATGGCTGTTTACTGTGTGGCTGTTTACTGTGTGGCTGTTTACTGTAGGTGCTGTGCTGTGGTTCCTATAGGTCTTCAGTGAAGTCACCATCTCCATTCCTCAACATCTTATAACATGTAATAACTATTGGTGTGTGTGTTGTTAGGCCTATACTGTAATTAGGGGATTAAAGCTGAGACATTAACTTTATTACAATCCTTACCTTTATTACCATCAGTATATATATATATATATATATATATATATATATATATATATATATATATTAGAGATGGGCATAGATTAAAATCTTTAATCTAGATTAATCTAATGGTAATCTTGAAATTAATCTAGGTTAATCTAGATTAAGGTGGCTCCTTTGAATGATGTCGAAGGTGTCCATAGTATGTGTTTTCTACCTAAATAATGACATATATTACCTAAATAATGACTAAAAGTGGGTCTGCGCGATTGTTGAGTGGGGGGGGGGTGCTACCGGAGGATTTCGGTTCGCGATATATATATATATATATATATATATATATATATATATATATATATGGGGCGATCGAACCCTCCCCTCGTTGGAGCCAGTAGTCCAACGCTGCTTCCCACACACCTTGACATTATACACATTATACACAGAAACTAAGTTTAGGATGGGTTCATTTAGTTCATAACTTAATATATATAAAATAAATATCATCCAAATAAACCGCGACAGTAAACACCCCTCCCGTCTTCCTGTCCTCCTCTGCTCCTCCTATCCTCTGCTCCTCGGTCCTCCAAGGCCATCTCCTTTCTGTACCAGATTACGTCTTGTAGGAGGGAGTGAAGATAAAACCTCAAGGTCTCTGCTGCTTCACTGACCCCCCTGGATAACAGACCGCCGCTATGGATAACAGACTTGGGGAAGACAGGAAGTGACCCGGCTGAGGGGGGGGTGCAGGTTGGGGAAGACAGGAAGTGACCTGGCTGGAGGGGGTGTGCAGGTTGGGGAAGACAGGAAGTGACCTGGCTGGAGCGGGTGTGCAGGTTGGGGAAGACAGGAAGTGACCCGGCTGAGGGGGGTGTGCAGGTTGGGGAAGACAGGAAGTGACCCGGCTGGAGCGGGGGTGTGCAGGTTGGGGAAGACAGGAAGTGACCCGGCTGGAGCGGGGGTGCAGGTTGGGGAAGACAGGAAGTGACCTGGCTGGAGCAGGGGTGCAGGTTGGGGAAGACAGGAAGTGACCCGGCTGGAGCGGGGGTGCAGGTTGGGGAAGACAGGAAGTGACCTGACTGGGGGGGGTGTGCAGGTTGGGGAAGACAGGAAGTGACCCGGCTGGAGCGGGGGTGCAGGTTGGGGAAGACAGGAAGTGACCCGGCTGGAGCGGGGGTGCAGGTTGGGGAAGACAGGAAGTGACCCGGCTGGAGCGGGGGTGCAGGTTGGGGAAGACAGGAAGTGACCCGGCTGGAGCGGGGGTGCAGGTTGGGGAAGACAGGAAGTGACCCGACTGGAGGGGGAGGGGGTGTGCAGGTTGGGGAAGACAGGAAGTGACCCGGCTGGAGGGAGTGTGCAGGTTGGGGAAGACAGGAAGTGACCCATCTGGAGCGGGGGTGCAGGTTGGGGAAGACAGGAAGTGACCTGGCTGGAGGGGAGGGGATGTGCAGGTTGGGGAAGACAGGAAGTGACCTGGCTGGAGTGGGGGTGCAGGTTGGGGAGGACAGGAAGTGACCCAGCTGGAGTGGGGGTGCAGGTTGGGGAGGACAGGAAGTGACCCGTCTGGAGCGGGGGTGCAGGTTGGGGAGGACAGGAAGTGACCCGTCTGGAGCGGGGGTGCAGGTTGACCTTGTGACAGCAGGCTGCGCTTGGTGTTCCTGCCTGTTGAATTCTTCATGATCTGGCGGTGGCGGTAACATGACTCCTCCAACGTTATCCAGACCTCTCTGTTTGGAAAGTTCACCGCATCGGTTTTCATCCCCCGCCCCCCCCCTCCCCTCCCCCCCTCCCTCCTCATCACAAGGTCACATGACGTTGTTTACCCTCTGAGCCAATGGGGAGGCTGTGAAGCCCGGGGGTGTAGGAGTGAGCCGCTCAGGGATGTGGTTGTGATCTGTTTCAGTGCTTATTTCCTAGAAAATGGAGTGACTCACAATCAGTGGCCATACTGTGATGTCATAGTCACAAGTTCCACAAGGTCATGTTCAAACATAAAACATCAAATATAAGTCACGGTTGAACTGCGATAAAAATTGCCAATGACAATTGGGTTCTCAACATGATTTGGACGTCCCATTAATGGTTAGCAGTATTATTCATATCTTTACAACTGAGTCTGGACTCCCTGCGACCGGACCACTAGTCCCGGTCTCTCCCGCCATTAAAGGGCCCCTTATTTTCCCACCAGGTGTGAGGTGTTTCAAGAGGGTCATGTGACGTGACATGTACCTTCGAGTGACGTCTCCAAGTGGGCGTGTCCCCCCAAATGTATGAAGGACGGTAGGGATGGTCGTCACATGACCATTTTGAAAGTGCTTGTAACGGCCGACCACACTCACACCTGGTGGTGAAGTAGGGGCCCTTTAAACCTCCCTGGGACCCTCAGGGTCCAGCATGGTCCCACATGTGGGACCCTCATGGTCCTGCACCCACATGTGGGACCCTCATGGTCCTGCATGCACATGTGGGACCCGGGGGACGAGCAGGACCCAGCACCCTGCGCGGCGGCAGATCGGCCCGGCCGCTGAAAGCTGCTCTGATAAAGAAAAGGCGAAACAGTGAGACGGCGGCGCGCGGGGGGGGGGGGGGGTGGGGTGGCGTGACGTCATCGGGGAGCGTGCCCTTGGTCTTCACAGTGACGGCGTGGCGGCGTGGCAGTGGATCCTATCTGGGCTCCGCTTGTTGTGTCTCGCTGGAGTCTGGGCGCTCTGGGGGGTTTGGTGGTCAAGGTTTCCGTGGCGTGGAGAGAGTCGGCTGAACGACTGCTGACTGGCTGATCACCTAATGTACAAACAAACATGGAGATTGTGGCGTTCGGATCCCAGTGCATTCTGGGAATTGTTAGTGTCACATTAAAGGTGCATTCTCCAGTAAAATATATAAAAAACATATATTATATAATATATTATATTAATATATTCTATTATATATATATATATATAACATATTATATATATATATATATATATATATATATTATATAATATATTATAATATATATATATATATATATATATTCTATTATATATTTTCTGAAATTATGTCATCAACCTTCAGCCGTATCACTATCAGCGTCTCCATGACAACAACAAATGTTCAGCGTTTCTCGATTTGAATTTGTAGAAACATTATCTCCCATGAAGACACAACAGATCCGTCCGCTGCGTTTGCATCGTTTGCCTCATATTTGTCATTTTACTCATCATCATCATCATCATCATCATCATCACCATCATCATCATCATCATCATGTTTATCCTCCTCCATTCATGCGTGTGTCTCTCACTCGCACACACACACACACGCACACACGCTCACTTCCTCACTTACTCACTCACACACTTACTCACTCACTTACTCACTCACTCACTCACTCACTTACTCACACACTCACTCACACACTCACTTACTCACACACTCACTTACTCACTCACTCACTCACTCACACACTCACTTACTCACACACTCACTTACTCACTCACTCACTTACTCACTCACTCACTCACTCACTCACTCACTTACTCACTCACTCACTTACTCACTCACTCACTCACTTACTCACTCACTCACTCACACGCTCACTCACTCACTCACACGCTCACTCACTCACTCACTCACTCACTTACTCACTCACTCACACGCTCACTCACTCACTCGCTCACTCACTCACACGCTCACTCACTCACTCACTCACTTACTCACTCCCTCACTCACTCACTCACTCACTCACATGAAGGCTCATGTCTCCCTGGTGAGATAAGCAGTAACATGTACTTGTTACTGCGGTTAAGTTACTGCTTAACCGCATGTAATGCGGTTAAGCATTATGTAATTATGTAGCATTATGTAACTCACCATTTCACATGTTCCTAACCTTGACCCCTGACCCCTACCACACTGCTGTTACATGCTGCAACATGTTACATATTAACTACATGCTGTAACATGTTACATATTAACTACATGCTGTAACATGTTACATATTAACTACATGCTGTAACATGTTACATATTAACTACATGCTGTAACATGTTACATATTAACTACATGCTGTAACAGGTTACATATTAACTACATGCTGTAACAGGTTACATATTAACTACATGCTGTAACATGTTACATATTAACTACATGCTGTAACATGTTACATATTAACTACATGCTGTAACATGTTACATATTAACTACATGCTGTAACATGTTACATATTAACTACATGCTGTAACATGTTACATATTAACTACATGCTGTAACATGTTACATATTAACTACATGCTGCAACATGTTACATATTAACTACATGCTGTAACATGTTACATATTAACTACATGCTGTAACATGTTACATATTAACTACATGCTGTAACATGTTACATATTAACTACATGCTGCAACATGTTACATATTAACTACATGCTGTAACATGTTACATATTAACTACATGCTGTAACAGGTTACATATTAACTACATGCTGTAACATGTTACATATTAACTACATGCTGTAACATGTTACATATTAACTACATGCTGTAACATGTTACATATTAACTACATGCTGTAACATGTTACATATTAACTACATGCTGTAACATGTTACATATTAACTACATGCTGTAACATGTTACATATTAACTACATGCTGTAACATGTTACATATTAACTACATGCTGCAACATGTTACATATTAACTACATGCTGTAACATGTTACATATTAACTACATGCTGTAACAGGTTACATATTAACTACATGCTGTAACATGTTACATATTAACTACATGCTGTAACATGTTACATATTAACTACATGCTGTAACATGTTACATATTAACTACATTCTGTAACATGTTACATATTAACTACATGCTGTAACATGTTACATATTAACTACATTCTGTAACATGTTACATATTAACTACATGCTGCTACAGGTTGTTACATACTACTACACAGTACAGTGTAACTACACTGTAACAGGACACTAATGTGAAGTGTAACCAGAGGATCAAACAGAGGAGAGGAGAGACGAGTCAGGCCTCCTTTCTCCTCCTCTCTCCTCCTCTCCTCCTCTCTCCTCTCCTCTCTCCTCCTCTCCTCTCCTCTCCTCTCTCCTCCTCCTCTCCTCCTCTCCTCTCCTCTCTCCTCCTCTCCTCTCCTCTCCTCTCTCCTCCTCCTCTCCTCCTCTCCTCTCCTCCTCTCCTCTCCTCCTCTCCTCTCCTCTCTCCTCCTCTCCTCTCCTCTCCTCTCCTCTCTCCTCCTCCTCCAGCGTCTGTCCCGTGACACGGTGCCAGTCATGGGACAGGACACTCAGCCAGGCGGCGTTTTCAGTGAGGATCTTTGGTGTTGTGCTACTTGGCGTCACAATGGGAGAGACCATCTACTGAGGCGGGGGGGCGGGGGGGTGATTAGTGGCACAATATGTTACACAAGGTCCCAAATTAACTTTTACAATTGTGTCTTTTCACCTGTCAGAGTGGAGAGATACTATAATATCTACCGGCCGGCCGTCGCTTTAATTTAATAATTCATATGTTGGTGATTACCTGCCAAACTTTAATAAGTTCCCCTCATTAGTTTAATCCAAGACATTATTTCAGTGTAATTTGTTAGAAACGCCGCGGAGATCCCTCAGCTGATAGTGAGGAGATCTGATCTGGTGGACCGCTCCGGATGAGAGACCATGTAGAGTTAAGACTCCTGATTGATTGTGATTGTGATTCCTGACCAATCAGGGCATCTCTGCCCTGATTGGTCAGGTCAGATTGGTCAGAGGGAGGGAGGGAGCAGAGAGGGAGGGAGGGGGGGAGGGAGGGAGCAGAGAGGGAGGGGTGGGGGGGGGGGGTTGGGTTGTTTATTCTCCAAATCTCGCTCTCTTCCTCAGGTTTCTTTTGCTTTGATGCCCAGCCGAAAGTTTCTGGGCGTCCTTTCTATAATCTATAACCCCTACCTGCTCCTTAATAACCTTTAACCCCTACCTGCTCCTTAATGACCTTTAACCCCTACCTGCTCCTTAATTACCTTAATGACCTTTAACCCCTACCTGCTCCTTAATGACCTTTAACCCCTACCTGCTCCTTAATGACCTTTAACTCCTACCTGCTCCTTAATGACATTTAACCCCTACCTGCTCCTTAATGACCTTTAACCCCTACCTGCTCCTTAATGACATTTAACCCCTACCTGCTCCTTAATGACATTTAACCCCTACCTGCTCCTTAATGACCTTTAACCCCTACCTGCTCCTTGATGACCTTTAACCCCTACCTGCTCCTTAATGACATTTAACCCCTACCTGCTCATAATGACCTTTAACCCCTACCTGCTCCTTAATGACCTTTAACCCCTACCTGCTCCTTAATGACCTTTATCTAAGCAAACTCGCTTGTTTTGGATAGCAGCATCTGCTAAATGAGTTACCAGAACTATGGATCAGGACACAGAGAGATGCAGACCCGGTCCGGGACCTGGACCGCTGAGGCCCAGAGGAGCGCTCCTCAGGGTCCAGATGCCTCCTGTCTCCTCCTGTCCAGCGCCATTCATCAGGGATTAAGGCGGGGGGGGGGGGGGGGGAATATCGGCCCGCTCACATCCACCCAAACCTTGAAGAGCTGACCGCCGTTCCCCCGCCAGCAGCTCAGAGGTTTACAGTATGGATTAGCGTGAGAGGGCGTCCGCTTGGATCCTCCTTTTGAGGTCATTGATGGAAAATGTGTGTATGTTATTTGGTGTGAACAAATCATCAAATCTTCATCTGGATAATAGCATGGCACACATATGAATATATATGGAGTATTATATAGTCCGTATATTTCACCGGCTGACTTGTGGGAGCGCCGCATGTCCCAGAATCAAACCGCTCAGTCCATTACTTACCTGTGACCAATTCAATCCCCCGCCTCGGTCGCCGCTCACAGCGAGCGTTAGCGGCAGTGTAGCTTCTTCCACCGCTAACCCTTTCCAAAAAAAACCCACACACATCACTTCCTGTATCCCCCCCTCCCCCCCCGCCGCCGCCCCCCTGCCCGCCGCCCCCCCCCCCCCACCCCCCCCCACCCCCCCCTCCCCCCTCCTAGATAGGAGAGGATCGCTCCGGCGTCCGCCGCCGCCGAGATAACGGCGGCGCAGCAGCAACAGGGACCCCTGCACAGAGTCAACAGGCCGCCGCTGTCTAAACCAGCGCGGTGTTCGGGTCGGTGCCGCCATTGACGGACCTAATCTGCTGTGATAATCCGGCGGCCCGGCCTGTCTGGCCCCTGTCTGGGATCTGGGGGCCGGGACAAAGGGCGGCGGACACCTTTGAGCCGGGCGCTAATCAGACTGGACAAGGCCTGCTGACGGGCCTTTTTCTGGAGCAGGTGGACCCGATAAACGCTTCTTAGACGACCCGGGTGGACCGGCGGCGGTCTCACTTCGGCCGTGTGTGTGTGTGTGTGTGTGTGTGTGTGTGTGTGTGTGTGTGTGAGAAGGGAAGGGGGGGGGGGGGGTTGCAAACCCAAACCATCCCCTCCCTCCCAGTCATCCCCAGGAGCGAAGCTGCGCCACGACCCACAATGACCCCTGGGAAATCATTGTCTCGGCGTGGACCCGTAGGACCTGCACACTGTGATTGTGTGGGTCAGCAGCACCAGTGAAAACAGTCGGGGGGGGGGGGGGGGGGGGGGGGAGGTGTCCATTGTTGCCGTGGAATCCAGCGTTGGTCTTTGAAGGGTCAGAAATTGATCTGGCGCCATTGTCTCGTTTTTGTTTTCTTCTGCCCCCTCCCCGACAAAAAAAAAAAAAAAAAAGAAATGTACAAGGAGAGCCAAAGGGGAGCGGGGGGGGGGGAGGAGCGGGGGGGAGGGGGGGAGGAGAGGAGCGGTCTCCCTCGGTTCTCAGCGCCGCTGGGCGGAAACGCGGCGGCGGCGGCCCTGTGATGGAGGACAAGCTGTTCCTCTGTCGCACGCTGCGCGAAGGGGACCGCCGGCTCCCTGGGAATGCGGACGGGAAACCCTGCGTGGGCCTCGCTGGAATCTCCTCAAAGCCTCGGCGCACAACAGCAGCGCTTTCACGGCGGGAGAGAGAGACCGCTGCGGGGCCACCAAGCCGGAGCGCTTTTGTTTACAGCTTTCCCTCCCTCTTTGGTCCTGCGCTTCACCTACAAGGTCGTCGGTTTCGGTTGACCCCCCCAGACCGGGCCGGTCCAGACTGCCTACCCGTGTCAGCGACACCGCATTTTTTGTCCCCGTCACAAAGCGACACAGTGTTCGCGCGGCGGCGGCGGCGGCGGTCCCTTCCGAGTCCAACATCACAAGACCAGGACCAAGACCTGGACCTGGCCCGGCTGGTGGGAATCGGCCCTCAGGTCTGACCTCTGCTTTGTGGGCCTCAGGGGGGTCATGAGGACATTTTAGAGGTCAAAGTACATGAAGGACGTCTCTTATTAAACGTACACAGGTAGAAACACATAGGCGTTAACACACACACACACACACACACACACGTGCACACACACACACACATACACACACACACACACACACACATACACACACACATACACACACACACACACACACACACATGCACATACACACATGCACACACACACACACACACACATACACACACACACACACGCACACATGCGCACACACATACACACACACACGCACGCACACACAGTTATGCACTGTTCGTCCTAAGTGGGGATTCGTAGCTTGGTGTTTCCATGGCAACTGTTCAATGTTCTGGAAACCTCCAGCGGTTAATTGAACATGGAGCCGTGGAGAACAAGGTTTATTATTATTGGAGTGTAACTCGAAGTGCGTCCTCATTGAGATGCTCTGTGAGGACGTCTGCTTCTAGCTGACCGCGCCCGCCTCCATATGAGGGACCATAGACCCCCCCCCCCCCCCCCCCCCCCCCCCCGGCTCATTCCTGACCAATCAGGGCCTCTCTCTCTCTGATTGGTTCGGGGAATCCATCTTGCCTGTCAATCACAGGTGCCTGAAATGCAACACTTCTCTCTCAATGGTGGAGAAACGTAGGGAGGGAGGGAGCAGAGAGGAGAGGAGGAGGGAGGGAGCAGAGAGGGAGGAGCAGAGAGGGAGGGAGCAGAGAGGGAGGGAGGGAGGGAGGGAGGGAGGGAGGGAGGGAGGGAGGGAGGGAGGGAGGGAGGGAGGGAGTGGAAGTTTTTGGGTTCAGTTTCTTTTCTGCTCTCTTTCTCTTCCCAACCCTCCAATCTGACCTGCAGCACTTTAATTAAATGTTTTTGTACTGAAATTAAGTTTTTACTGAAACTGTCCTCAAAACAAAGCAATTGTTCTTCAATATACGAATACATGGCAAGATGATAAATATTAATATTGGTGACGTTTCGAAACCATGGCGTATAACGAACGTCTGCCTGCCTCTATGAAGAATAATCTTCATAGAGGTATTAAAAGTAAACAAGTTGGCACTCTCTGTATTCTGAAGGAATGTACATTGAATGTTGAAACTGTAAATGTACACATTTTATTTTTCAATACCAGTCAAATCCAAGCCCATGTTCTGTTAAACATCCTACCTGTTTATTATTGACATCATATGTTACATACATTACATACATACACAGACAAATACATACACATACATACATACATACATACATACATACATACATACATACATACATACATACATACATACACAAATACATACACATCCATGCACATGTCACAGCTATCTCCTCTGTGGCGATGCTGCCTGCGGCCGCCAGAGGGCGCTGCTGCTGCGCTGTTCATTTCGCTTTATTACGAACGAAATGCAACATGAGGAGCAAAATGGAGACATAGTAAATAAATATTAATAATACATATGAAGTGATGATGTTACTGAAAAATAATATAGTAAGTCTTCCCCCTTATAATTCATCATTATGTTTAACTTTCCACTAATGTTCACTTTCCACTAATGTCCCCTCGAGGAGCGATCATTTTATATAATGGGCCTATTAATTCATCCTATAATAGGCCTATTAATTCATTCTATAATCATCCTACTTCCCAACAAATGTTTGATTTATTCTTACAAAATGTTGAAAATGTAATGCGTATTGTGGTCCAGTCTCTAAGGCCCAGATTAAACATGGCATTAACATATTTGTATTTTATTTTCTGGCAGATCTGGAGTCACATGTTAATCCTAATTAAACTAAGCTGGTCCAACACAGCCTCAGTTAACCTAGAGAAAATAGTATAATAAACCATAACCGCATCATATCTATCTATACTATATTATAATACAACTCTACCATCCTTGTGTGGTATCTGAGTTGACGGTTATAAAGTGTATTTTATGCATTAACATATTATACACCACATTATACATTATATATTATATATTACACACCACATTATACACTATATGATATATTACACACCACATTATACATTATATATATTATATATTACACACCACATTATACATTATATATATATTATATATTACACACCACATTATACATTACATATATTATATATTACACACCACATTATACACTATATATTATATATTATTCACCACAAGAGGGCAGCATTGACCTTATTTTGTCACCCAACGGCAGCGGGACCTCAGTCAGTTTGACACCTGAAGAGATATGGACCATGAAGATCACCGCATGATATCATGACCTGTGTATGTACTGTCTAACCCCTACCTGCTCCTTAATGACCTGTCTCTGTACTGTCTAACCCCTACCTGCTCCTTAATGACCTGTCTCTGTACCGTCTAACCCCTACCTGCTCCTTAATGACCTGTCTCTGTACTGTCTAACCCCTACCTGCTCCTTAATGACCTGTCTCTGTACCGTCTAACCCCTACCTGCTCCTTAATGACCTGTCTCTGTACTGTCTAACCCCTACCTGCTCCTTAATGACCTGTCTCTGTACTGTCTAACCCCTACCGGCTCCTTAATGACCTGTCTCTGTACTGTCTAACCCCTACCTCTCTGGATGAATAGGCCTACTGAATAACCCTCTCTCTATCGCCACTTGAATGCAGGAGCAAATTGACACTGAAAAGTTCAGTGGATTTTTCCATTGTGTGAATGTTGGAAGAATTGTTCACTTACAGCGCCCACAAGTATTAATATTATTATTAATAATTATTATGATTATGATTATTATTATGATTATTATAATAACAGTAGTATTCCCTCCCAGGTCTTTTCCCTTCCTCTGATGCGAGGCGGTGGTTTGCTGTCATGGTGTGAACTTCAACATTTGTCATATCTTTTTTAATAATTTTCCTTGTTTCTGTAATGAAAAGAGTTAAAGTGTAAATCTAGTGCATTATTTTTACTAAATATCATCATGACCACAATGTAAAGGAAACAGTCTTGTTAATGTAATTATTATAATAATATAATTATTGTTATCTACGAATGATGTTGTTATCTGTATTGTTACTGTTTTTATCTTGTTAAAACAATAATTACAATATTGTAAACAATATATAAATAAGCAGGTATGGGGGTTAGGTTTTAGGTTGGACACCTGCAGGTAGACATCGGGGTTTGAACCCACAACCTTTCTGTCCACCATTCTGTCCCCTTACTGGCGGCCATGTTTTCCTACGTCTCCAGGAGTTATTCACCTATTCCACTGAACTGGGCCTCACCTCCGGTGCCACCAGCCGGTCGCCCCTCCTTCCAGATCCGCTTTCATCTGCAGCCAGCAACAACACCGGCTGAGCCCCCAACGCCCGTGAGTTATCACCGGCTTGGTAGCCCCTCTGGTCCTGGAGAGGAGGAGAGAGGTGGAGAGGGGGGGGGGGAGGAGGAGCAGGAGGAGGAGCAGGGGGAGGAGGTGGTGCTCTGGGCTTAATTAATCAGCCAGCTCTGTGGAGGAAGTC
>JAOPHQ010006434.1:0-32297 GCA_030340625.1 Merluccius polli
AAATGCACCGCACCGCGCCACTAGCAGCGCCATTCAAGATGCATGCGAAGAAAAAAAACAAAGAAAACACGAGGCCTGATGTGGGTTCAGGAATCAGGATGGACGTGGAGTTACGTTATTATTTGACCCCACACACACACACACACGCACACACACACACACACACACACACCTCTGCGTTGCGTGAGTGGGTGGCAGCGCCTGCACCGCCATGTGCAAAAAAATCCTGGGGAGGACCCTGAAAATACAATCACTTTTCCCAACAGCTGTGTGTGTGTGTGTGGGGGGGGGGGGGGCATAGGCCATAGGGCAATAGGGCTACTTATTTATTTTATTTCTTTATTTACCCCCCAAAAAAGTTTGGGAACCGCTGAAGGAGCCAAGCCACGCTACCGCTGATCCAGTGACCGCAGCGCAGCCATCCGGCGAGCCGCTGCACCTGTGCGCGCCTGAAGACGATGTTTAGGCCAATTTAACGTGACGCTATTTTTACACCGCTTATAAATCATTTACCCCCCCCCTCCCCCCTCCCTCCCAGTGCAGGGGTGGTGGTGGGGGGGGGGGGGGGGGGGGGGGGGGGTGAGTGCATCGGCCTCACTGTAACAAAAAAAAAAAGCCTTTCGGTTTCATTTACCCCACTCATGAATCATTCATCAGATTGGGACATAGATTAGGGCTATTCTCCTTCATCCACCCCCCCACCCCCCCCCCCCCCCCCCCCCCCCCCCGCCACACACACACACACACACACACACACACACCCTCCCTTATCCGTTTTTTTTTTGGGGGGGGGCTGCTGCTGCACATCTTGGGATGCATTACAGTTGATTCAAAATGACGTCCATAGGCCACCGTTTGGGTCTACCAAAAAACACACACACACACACACACACACACACATAGGTGCTGCTGGAGGTGGTGGGCGACGGTCACCTCCAACCACACGTGGGTAACAACTATGTGTGTGTGTGTGTGTGTGTGGTGGGGGGGTTATAATGATGATGGACCCACATCATCACCACCACCACCACCTCCTTCGGCGTGGGGGTATTTTTACGCAGAGAATAGCCTATGGTTCATCGACGGAGACGCGGGCCGACGCCAGCTGTCCCGTGGAAAAAAAGAAAAGAAAATGACAAAAAAAAAACACCACCACCCACCACCACCCCCTTCTTCTTCTTCTTCTCCATCACCATCCGCACACACACACACACACACACACATCTGTAACACGAGGATTATTACATAAAAAAGCTGTGGTGGCGGCGGCGGCGGCGGCGGTCAATGAAACGGCGGACGGTGCGGCGGTCGGCTTTCGATATCATCGTTGCGATATATCGTTCACGACACACGCACACACACGTACACACACACACACACACGCACACACGCACACACACAGCCGAAAAGCAGCGTAATATTAACGTGCCACTGCCTACCTCCAGAGCGATTGCACCCAGACTGCGTTTTTTTTTTTCGTTTTTTTTTCCTCCTCTCCTCTCCTCTCCTCTCCCTCCTCGTCGCAAAAACGGGCTTCCTCCTCCTCCTCCTCCTCCTCCGTTTCTTTAGGGCCGTATCAGAGATGCGTCTTTATCCCGAAATGCAAGCACTCCCCCTGCATGTCTCCCACCCGCAACACCCCCACCCACCCACCCACCCCCCCCCCCCCCCCCCCAAAAAAAAAAAAAAAAAGCAAGCCCCCCCAAAAAAAACAGCCGCAGCACCAGCAGCACCAACAGCAAACAGCAGCAAAGCAAGCAAGCAGCAAGCAAGCAAGCAAAGCCAGCCAGCCAGCCAGCCAGCTCAGGGCCCAGTGGGTATAATAATAATGGCAGGTGGAGGACGCGCCTCTCAGTGATGGAGACGGCGGCGCCAGTCTCCTCCTCTCCTCCGCTGCCGCTCCATCTTTTTCGGCTCTTACGGAAGAAACGGTATTCCAGGAAACGCGGCGGCGGCGGCGGCGGCGGCTGCTGCTCAGCGTGTCATCATATCCCGTTTTTTTTTTCTGCGTTCAAATCCCCTCTTCCGCGGTCGTCACTTCACGCCCGTGAGCTGCTGCTGCTGCTGCTGCTGTTTTTTTTCTGTTTTTTTTCCTCCTCCTCCTCCTTTTTTTTTTTTTTTTTTTTACGGGACGCTTGATGCCATTGTCGTAATGTGGCGTTTTTTCTTCTTCTTCTCCTTTTTTTTTCTTTTCTTTTTTTTTTTTTTTTCGCCTCTCGCAGCTGGACCTCTCCCCCTTCTTGCCGCGCGCAGTCTCGTAGGCGCGCACTTGTCTGCCGCCGCCCCCCCTCCCTCCCTCCCTCCCTCCCCAACCCTTCCCGATTCTTCTCGTCCCGACCTATGAGAGCGAGCCTCCCCCCCTCCCCACACACACCCTCCCCCCCTCCACACACACACACACACACACACATACACCCCCCCCCCCCCCTCCCCCCCTCCACCCACTCCAGATAGGACTGTATCATAGCAGGGCAACTGCAATGACATAAATAATGAATAGGCTACTCATGTATGCCTATGATGGATGACTGGCCCATCACACTTTATGGGGAGCGCTCACACAGATTTTTTTTCATGTCCCGTCAGTTTTTTTTTTGTTGTTGTTGTTTTTTTTTTCACCCAGACTAGACCTTTCCTTAGGCAATAAATACAAATAATGACATCATGAATCCAATTGGAGATACATTTCACTAAGCGGTCGCGCCTTAGCTCGTGGTGAATCACGTGGAATCACAGTGAAATAGGCCTACTGCCATACCTCCGCAGACGGTTATTATTATGGATATTCTCTAGCACAAAAAGAAACAAGAAAACATATGTTTTCATATTATGGTCACACACACGCGCGCGCGCGCACATGCACACACACACACACACACACACACACACACTTACATTCCCATGGCAGGCCAATAGCAATTATTTAATTAGAGGTGTTTTATTTTTCTTTAAAGCACAAACACTTGGGTTACTGGTCTCCATGGTAAACTGATAGCTGCATTTCTTGACTAATCTTACAGGTTACAGAGTAGGCCCTATATCAAGATTACATCTTGATTCAGCACCACAAGTTCCTAATTGATCACTGATTTGGGAAGTGGAAATAGACGCAGCCTACCACAACTCCTTCATGCAAGTGCAATCATCCACACTCTATTCGTGATGAGTTTCGGATAACGGCTTAAACATTGTTTTAATACGGCCGATGAAGCCAAAATCAGCCCCGTGAGACCATCCCCATCTCGCGAGGTCACGCTCTCTCTCTCTCTCGAGATCTTCATTGGGAAACGCAAATATGAAGACGTCTCACGAGGCCAAAGCAAAATAGCAATATCAAGGAATGACACACCGATGGGAATACTTGAAATATCGACTCTAAAACCCTCCTAAGTAGACCGGCTAGAGAGCGGTTAGCGGTTGTCGTGACGGCCCGATGGCAGAACACAGTGATGCCGTTAAGCGAGGCCGTTATTCAAGAGAGAGGGCCGGGCTCGCCGCCCCATGCTGGGAAACCACAGCCCTCCAGTGATCACGCAGACACCGGAGGAGCACACGTTGATTGTGCAAGCAAATAATGTAATAGGACTAATTACAATCAGAAGCTGGAGGCCCTATAGGTGCATGCAAAGCGTCATGCGTGTGGAAGTAGTATGAGCCCATATGTGCCATGTGTGTGTGCATGTTAGTAATGATGAAGGATGGTGCTATTGGGACCACAGTGGGTTAGTAAATGAACTGGATGAAATTAAATAATCTTCTTCAACCACAATGAAGCATAGATGATTCATTAATATATATGGTTCTATAGTGTAACTGGTTTGCAACAAGGAACTGTTAAGGAATAAATGGCATGCAGGCCACTGAGGTAGACTATGGTCACCACATATTACTATTTTACTCAACGACATATACCGTTATCTTATGAACTATAGCCTACAAATGTTGACCTCCTTTGGATTATGAAATACCAATGTAATACTACGACATTAGTAGCCTATACCTCTGCGTAAATCAATTGCCGTTTGAATGAACAAAACTGTCTATTGTAACAGTAGTGGAGGATCTACATGTGAGCTCCTGTATCTCTGGTCAACCTAAACCTGCTTTCCTGCAGGTTCTGCTTAAAGGTTGCATTATTTCGCCTGTACACCTCTGGAGATTAAAACATCACTAGAGCTGCATTTGGTGACTTTAAAGGCTGTGTTGTGTGTGTGTGTGTGTGTGTGTGTGTGTGTGTGTGTGTGTGTGTGTGTGTGTGTGTGTGTGTGTGTGTGTGTGTGTGTGTGTGTGTGTGTACACGCACGCGCGCTCTATAAACAGTTCTGTTGTGGGGCTGTTTGTATTTCTTCAGGATGTAATGAGGAAGCTTTCTCCCTGTTTAGCATGCGGCATAATACAGCTGCAAAGGCAGACCGGCACACAAAAGCCTTTAATAACATCCTTAATATGGACTGCAGCAGGAGTCTGGCCCTAATGCCAACCACAGCCTTCAGATCTCCCGTCTTTAAAGCAGGGAGAGGTTCATGAGCAATAGTCCCGGAGTATAATGTGCTCTCGCAAGTGACGATGTGCCACACACACCTTGTCCATGCCTTACAGTAGCCCTACATCCTACATCATATCCAACCTGCATGAGTAATAATGGATGTAATAGGTGAACGGCGCGCGCGGTCCCAAGGAAGCATTTCAAAGTGGACAGGTGATGGGAAGAGTTCAGCCGCGCAAACTCTCAGATGAGCGTCCTGCTGATGGGGTCCGCAGCATTTCTTTTCATCATCAACAGGCGGCATAACCCGAGAACCCGGGGCCCGCCCTCCCTCCCTCCGCACCAGACAGCCAGCCCAGCCTCACAATGGGACTAGTGTGATGCAGCCTGGAGGGGAGGGGAGGGGGGGCATATCTACGGCGTGATAAATATGCATTGGTATGCCTCAGAGAAGGTGTAGTTATTTCAACCGTTTTGTGTGGGTGTGAAAATGTATGTGCGTAATCCCTGTGTACTAAATAAATGCTGCCGGTCAAAGGGAAAGAATGAATATGAGTGAAAACACACACGCGCGCGCACGCGCACACGCACACACACACACACCAAATTTACTTATGAAAAAAAAAACAA
The DNA here is from genome assembly GCA_030340625.1 of Merluccius polli. Classification (NCBI taxonomy): domain Eukaryota; kingdom Metazoa; phylum Chordata; class Actinopteri; order Gadiformes; family Merlucciidae; genus Merluccius; species Merluccius polli. The sequence continues at coordinate 5,117 of JAOPHQ010006434.1, forward strand.
GGCTCTCAGTGAATTATTCCCTTTGTATTATTAGCAAGATAAGCCATTGGACGTTGCAGTGGCTCACTAATGAATTGACTGAAAGTCTCTTCCTAGTTTCGATTAGACTGACGCCATTAACATCAAGTCATCACGCAAAACATGTGGTGCATTGCAAGGAGACACAGTCCTGCCGCTAATCATCCAGCGGGTTTCCTTTCAGCCAGAGACCCAACAAAGTCCACTTTCATCTGCCACTCCCTCCGGAAGGTGCTGGGGGCGGCTCCATGCAGCCAGCACTGCCGTTTGTCTCATCTATCCGAGCCTTTTGGTCGGTTTTGCTGCTCATCGAAGGCTTAACGACCCGGTTTGCGCATAGATATCTCGGTATGTAGGAACAAATGTAACAAACGTGTTAACTTTATTGTATGATATGAAAATTCCACAGCTGTACAACCAAATGTGCGTCCAAAACAGTTAAATAAAGCCTCATTAACCGAGGCGATAATAGATCATTAATTTCAAAATGTACATATACCTTGGGCCTTAGGGGAACATAAGGGTTAACGTTTATACAATCCAGGAAGTTGTCTTGGAAAACAAAAAAAGTGGCGTCACAATTTCAAAACGTCACAATTTCCCAGATCCTCCATCATGAATGTTATATTACACAAAACCTTCAAATGGTGCTGTGTTATGCTTCAACACACCGCCGGTTCACCTGGGAAATGTTTCAAGAAATTCAACTGTTGCCACATTGTGATACACCTAGGTAAGGCTCGCAATAGATCCGTGTGCTAATCTGCCAAGATGATGATTTTTAGAAAAATAGTGAAATAGTGTACATAAGTAAAGTATTAAATTGGTATTGAACTAAACACAAAATACACATCCTGCCCCCCCCCCCCCCCCCCTCTCAATTTGAATACATATATATTCTTAAAAATTAAAAAAAAATCTAACTACATGAAACAATATTTTTTGTAAAATGGTTTTAGTCAACATGAGTAATGTTTTGTGTGAAAATAAAGGCATGCAATGTGCACTCATTGTGGTGTCATCAAAAATTAAATCAGACGAAAACCTACCATGTTGACCAACCATTGTCAAGCTCATTATTCACACCGTTAATCCCCTATAGTTGGCTGCAGCTGAGGAACCTGTCGCGGAAGCAGCGTCCTCTGGACCTCAGCCAGTGATGGGCCCTGCTCCCTCGTCTCCCTCTCCACATCGGTGACCGACGGGTTCAAGGGGAGGGCGAGGGACTGAGAGACAGACGTAGGGGGGAGGAGGAGGGAGGAGGGAGGGAGGGAGGGAAGTAGGGAGGTAGGGAGGGAGGGAAGTAGGGAGGTAGGTAGGGAGGGAGGGTGGGGGTGATGGTGGTAGATTGGGAGGAGGCCCCGCCCTTCAGCTGCCAGTAATCCAGGGGTTCTAGAATTGCAGGCCATCTGAATGAAGAGGATGGGCAGAAGGAGGAGGAGGATGGGGAGGAGGGGGAAGAGGGGGTGCAGGAGGAGGTGCAAGAGGAGGTGCAGGAGGAGGTGGTGTAGTGGTGGAGTTCACTCTACAGGAGGGTTTCATCATCAAGTTCCAAAAGCACATTCCAAGCCGCCATCTTGATTCTTCTGGACCAACAAGGAGTTGTTGTTATTCTAGAATTGTGGTGTAGTCCAATAGGAGGGCTTTAATACTGGTGTAGACCAATAGGAGGGCTTTAATACTGGTGTAGACCAATAGGAGGGCTTTAATAATGGCGGGGGGAGGAAAGCATCAGGACGGCGGGCGGCCCTCAGCAGGAGCAGTTTCCACAGCCCTTCACGCTGTTGAGGACCTCCTCCTGCAACTTCCTGCGCTCCTCCTCCTTGGGGTTGACGCGCTTGGCTGGCAGCTCTTCGGCGGAGGCGCCGCCGCCGCCGCCGAGCCTCTTGCTGTTCTGCGTGTTCCACAGGTCGGCGTACAAGCCACCTGGCGCAGCCAGGAGCGTCTGGTGGCTGCCTCGCTCTGCCACCTTACCCTGGGAAGAAGACGTTGGAGAGCCGTCATATATCACACGCACACACACACACACACACACACACACACACACACACACAGAGAGAACCGAAAGGGGCAGTGATGAATATTAGATTGCATAGCATGTGGCTGCCGGCGACCACAGAGCTCTCTCTCTCCCCGAGAGCTCCCCATCAGCGAGCCCTGCCGCCTCCCCAACAACTGTTCACTTCCCGCCGCAAAACAACACGGACGGACACAGGGACACACGCACGCACACGCGCACACACACACACACACACACAGGCCTCCCTCCCACACAGTCCAACATGAATAAATCTCCCCACCCTCCCTCCCTCCCGCCCCACCCCACCCCAACTCCCAGGAGCACATGCAGAGGTGTTGGCGTGGGCGTCGCCGGGGCGAGAGCGAGACGCGCACGTGACTCGCTTCTACTAGTTATTTTAATGAGCACCCCCCCCCCCCCCCCCCCAGGCGGTTCTCCACTGATGACACCAGCGGATGCCATGGTGACATCACAAGCAAACATGCCTTCTCGCCGCCACCCCTCTGATCCCCACCATCTGACGCCGGAGCCATGGGCGCCACAGTGCGGAACGACAACAAAACAAAAAAAAAAGGAAAGAAAAAGAAAACACCGCCTGTTGTTCCGCGTCGCTTTGAAGGGAAGCAACACCTCTCGCCTCTTTGTCACCTCCGACTCCTACATAGACAGATAACATCAGTGCATCTGCCTTAAACGTAGCTGTCATTCGCTAAGTATACTACGCCTGCCACAGTTGACGCTCATCATAATTACGCACGGTGCGCGTAATTCAAATGGGCCACTTATGCCTTCGCCCTACCTGGCTAAATTTGGCAGCGAAAACCACAGTTTAGGCACAGTCGAAAACAAGGGTGGAAAGCCAGCTTGAATGGAGACGTCCATTGAGAGACAATTTTAGCCCAGGACAAGGCCTCTCCCGGGTCTGGGAAGCCAGCCCATACAGTATTAGTCATGGCAACAAAACAAGACTGGGGCCATCTGACAAAAACAACTCGCAAGAGTCTGAGGGCTCTAATGAGCGCTTACGGAGAAAAAAAATAATATAAATAAGCACACATTTGTTTTTTTTTCCCCCGCGCGGTGCCCCCTGTTGTCAGTGGTGCGTTAATGAGAAAAGCATGACAAACCACCAAACGCCGACGAGGGAAAGGTAAGCGTTGAACACCGGAGCGCGCTCCCCAGCGACGCCGGGGCCCATCGCCGCCGCCGCCGCCGCCCCCCTCCCAGAGTGCAGCAGAGGTCAGTTTAGGTGTTTAGGTCGCCGCAGCGCGACAATTTAATTGGGCCCGGTAATTAACGCGTCGACACCGTACGACGTGGACGCTCTCATAATTGGGTGCAGACACTATTAGAATGCGTGTTTATCTTTATTTTTTCTTCTTCTCAAAAAGGACACGGATACCCGGATTTCTGCCGGGTACTGCGGAGGACCAGATATAACGCGGTACTTTCTTACCTGACTGAGTACGATGATCTCATCAGCGTCTATGATCGTGGAGAGCCTGTGGGCTATGAACACCGAGGTCCTGTCCTTCACCATCTCGTTCATTGAATTGAGAATGTTCTGGAAGAACACACACACACACACACACACACACAGACACACAGGGTTAAGAGTGAAATATTCCATGGCAACCAAAGGTATATGAATAGCATGAACAACATTGTTTTACAATTACTGTTTCGCAAAGTAATTGCGAATGACATGAATGACAGTATATATATGAAACCTAATTCCAGCAGGCACCACGTTTCAGCCCATGCTAAGTAAACATAACACGGCACAGCAATATCTCATGAGTTTGATTGTCTGCCTTTGCATTGTGATCATATGAAATGACGCATATGAAATGATGCATGTGACGTTAAAGCTAAAGCGGACACTAAGAACAGCGCTAAGAACAGCACTAAGCAACAGCGAGAATTCGTAAATAACAATGTATGAATGCCAAATGATGGAAATGATTGAAAGCTGACATCAGCTAGCCCTTCCTTAGCCTAAGTGGGAGGTGGAACTGGCTGTCCTTTGTCCATGTTCATTTTCAACACTTAATAAGAGACTTTCAACGCACTGCAGATGGAGACGGCCGACTACAGCACCCCGAGAAAAAAATGAGGGGCAGGGACTCCACGACGACGCATGTCAAGTCGGAAGGGGGGGGGGGGGGGGGGGGCACAAAAACACAGTCAATCATCCGGCGTCTGGGCTCATTTCCGAGTCTGTCTCCTCCCACCCATCGCCGCGCGACAAAAGAAGCGAGCCGAGCGGAATGATTGCATAGCTACCTTGCTAACCTGGTGACAGCGATCGAAGAGTACTTGCGTGCATGTAAAAGCGTGAACATTAGCCCCTACGGTCGGCCTCGCAAGACACGCGTGGCGGCGCGACGGTCCGCTCACCTCTTCCGTGATGGAATCCAAGGAGGATGTTGCCTCGTCGTATAAAAGGATGGGAGGCTGCTTAAGGATGGCCCGGGCGATGGCTACTCGCTGCTTCTCCCCTCCTGGAGGAAAAGAAACAAACAAACATTTGAAAAAAAAATAACCGGCAACGTTCGCGGTAAACACAAGCATCCAAGAGGTGTGTGTGTGTGTGTGTGTGTGTGTGTATGTGTGTGTGTGTGTGTGTGTGTATGTGTGTGTGTGTGAGAATGCATCCTATCGTCCCACTTTAACATTAACAAACGCAGCCAGGCACTAACAACATCCCTGCCAGGGGCCGCAGACCAGGAAGACTCACTTAATTGTGAAGGGGAAATTGTAGTGCGGGAAACATATAGGACTCCGACGGGCCTCTATGGCAGGCGGTCCTTTCAAAGCAACTGGTCTTCAGCGGATATAAATACCAGCAGCAGAGAAGAAAGCGGAGGTGAGAGCCTCACAACCCCTTTCTTGAGCATGGCCCAGCACCCCCACCCCGCACACTCTGGCAGCAGTCACGTACAGAAGCAGTGACATTAATGAAAACTTAGTCACCTCTTTATTTAACTCTCTCCCCTCGGTCTCTCTCCCTCTCCCTCCCTCTTTCTCCATCGCCTGCTCACTAACTCACTCAACAGTCATGGGCACAAAGGCAATCATGCGGCCAGTAATTGTGCACAGTTGAATGTTGACTTGAATGACATTCAACATTCAGACTAAGTTATGCGAGCATCGCTATGAGCAAAATGATTGGTTGTGTCTTATCAGTTCAGATTCATTAGGGATCCGTTTTCCCATCAGGGGACATGGTGGCGGCCCACACGTCCTTACAAGAGGGGAAAAACCTAAAAGGGGGATTGCCAAATCAGCTTTTGATTTATTATTTTTTCCATTTATGAACATCTGTTGAATGTTGACCAGAAACAATAGTAATTTGGTCCACTTAAATGGAAAATTAATTACATTTTTGTAATGGAGGTTTTGAAGCCACGGCAACCGATCAAAGCATTTTTCAAATGAATTTACATTTAACTAAGGCACACTACGCAATTCATAAATGTGAATAAATATAATCATAAAAGTGGCATTTTTGATTAGATGAGTAATTGTAGGGCTGGGCTATATGGCCAAAATCTTCTATCCCAATTTAAGTAATTTAATACTTTGATAACGATATATGTTATACAACCTTGCCTCGGTCCTGAAGTTTTCTTAGTCAGGACCGAGGCGCATGCGCCGAGTTCCATAGCACCAATAATGACGGTAAAGCACACCCTCGAGTGTAATATTGCGATTATACGGTCAACAATAAAATAAAAGATGAAATCAACACAATCAAATCAACAGGGAAACTAGAAAGCTAAGACAATAACCTGAAAAGCTGATTAACATTGGGTTTTATTTATTCAGTTTGGCAAATCCCACAATCTTGAGAAAGCATTAGGTCAAGTTAGCTGGCTGACTCAACAGGGACTAGAAAGCTGATAAGTGATAAGACTTATGTTACGATCACGTCATAGCCGTGCAGTTATCGAAAGTTAATCAACACCCCTCCAGCCAATCCGAATTGAGTATTCACCCAGGCCATGGTATAAATCACGGTATAGCATGTTTTCTGGTAATTCAATAAATAAAGTCTAAGTATAAAATAACCACATGGTAAAGCCTATTTTTGTCTACTCCTGTGTGAATAAAATATTTATTTTCACATTTCGTTCATCACTTTACTGTAATGCAGCCTTTAAAACCAGAAAAAGACAATATCATGATATTACAATATCCAATTTCTAAGATGATATCGATATCACAACATAATATCGATATATTGCCCAGCCCTAAGTAATTGCACTGCTAAACCATTACTGCCCAGGCATTAGCAGGCCAAGCAAACCAAACGACCTCTCGTTTCCACCGTCCATGACACTCCAAGGGGAACACGAGCATGTCACAGGCGAAAACTGCGATCTAGCTTGAGAAGAAATCGCTCCATGTGTTGAGATCTGATTGCACTTCCCTCTAATGAAATGTCCCCACTCTTGCCTTATTATACATTTATTTTGCACACATTTTTTTGGCGCATTGGTCCTGCTTGCGTCGTTAAATAGCCACTTTCACCTGAACAAGACAAATTCCTTTTTCGTCACATCAATTTACGGTCACTTTTGTTAAAAGCGACTTGAGGGCCAGGTAGGAAATGGGGAAGCATCTATTCTGTGCCATGCCATCATTTTGCAGTAATAATACAACCGTGTGTGCGTGTGTATGTGTCTGCATGTGTGTGAGCAAGCGTGCACGTGTGTGTGTGTGTGTGTGTGTGTGTGTGTGTGTGTGTGTGTGTACGCTGGGCTCCAACACACAGCTCAGTTTAATAAACCATGTGACCCCCCCCCCCCCCCCGAGGGACCTGCACAACGGCACAGAGAGTGTAGAGCGATCGCCATGGTGACGGGGCATCCTCGACGTACCCGATAGCTTGAGTCCCCTCTCTCCGACCTGCGTGTCGTAGCCGTGAGGCATCTTGAGGATGGCGTCGTGCAGGCCGGCCAGACGCGCCACATGGTACACGTCCTCGCGCGTGGCATTGATGTTGCCATACAGCAGGTTGTAGTAGATGGTGTTGTGGAACAACACGGCATCCTGGCGACACAAGCGCAATCGTTTCACTCTTGTGGAGACAGACAAGGAGCAGAAACAACAAACCACACAATGGGAGAGAAAAACTTCTGATACCGCAGTGCCTTTCACTTTACACTGTTCTATGCTGCCCCCTTGTTGCATATTAGTTACTTCCCTTATTCTCGTTGTAACACAATTACAGTTTAACGACAGTGGCATACATTTCACATCGCTGGTGGAGATACAGCTGCCAACGCTGAACATATACATTTATATCCCAACACAAATACACAATATCAATTCAATCTATAGCCCAGTGGGTGAAGTAACTCTTGTGAACAGACCTGCGGTACGACCCCCAGAGCCTTACGCAGGCTGTCAAGGCTGACTTCTCGGATGTTCTGCCCCGCGATGAAGATGTTCCCCTGCTGGGGCTCGTAGAAGCGAAACAGCAGTCGCATGATGGTGCTCTTCCTGCACAAGAGACACGCGTTACCCTCGGCATCGATCTGTCTAGGACAGTGGTTTCCCAACTTTTGACTTAAGTGTACATAGGTGTACCGCTAAATTGTCATCGGCACATTTCAGGGGACCACCTCGTATGCAAATGGTAAAAGAAAAATAGATAAATACACATGCAGTGGCTGAGCAAACAGTGCCAGTGTCCCCCCCCGTTGATACACAATTATTACTGCGAGAAGGCCATGGTCAGTGGGAAACAGTGGGAAGAAAAAGTCAGCAACGCTGAACTGAAATCAGCCCCAACTGTGAGCATTTTTAAATCCAAGTTAAAAACACTTCTCTTCTCCTGTGCTTATGATTGAGCTTGTTCTAAGCACTTTAAATTGTAAATTTAATTGCACTATGTCCTTTTAAATCATGATTTTATGCTGTTCTTATAGTACTTTATTTCTTTCTATTCTTTTATTCTTGTATTTTTTATTGCTTTTTATTATTATTATTATTCTAATTTGTATTTCAATTCTTATTGTTCTATGTAAAGCGCATTGAGTTGCCATTGTGTATGAAATGCGCTATATAAATAAAGCTGCCTTGCCTTGCCTTGCCTTATGCTCCCAGTGTGTTTACTTAGCACAAATTAACACAAAATATCAGTGGAAAACATTATAATGGAAAACTGATGATGGAATGCACAAAGCGACACAAAAAAAAGCCATAATACTACATTTACTGAACAATATATACAATATATTTATTTTCAATTATCTATGATCAATTGTTTTTTTCTATTATTGTACATTTCAAGAATAAAATCCCACGTACCACCTGCAGTACCCACACATACCATGAGTGGTGCATGTACCACAGGTTGGAAAACACTGGTCTGTGTTTGTGTAGGATGCCAGTGAGAGAGGAGACTAGTGTGTGCCGGCGCATCACCTACCCCGACCCGCTGCTCCCGACGATAGCCACTTTCTTCCCGGCGGGCACCTCGAAGGACAATCCATTGAGGACCCGCTGGCCCTCCAGGTACTCGAAGTAAACGTCCTCAAAGCGGATGGTGGCGTCCTGTGGAGTGACCGTCAGCACAGGGGCCAAGTCCTGCTCCTGCAGAGGGGAGGGAATTACACACAGTTGGTCTCGTGATCCCAGACGATCGGAGATCTCGCCGCCTACCAATCGTCTGGGGATTTTGTTTGGTTGCTAGAACAGCGGTGAGAATGATTGCTCAAACCTACGCCCCTTACATTTTACTGGAAATGACGCCGTACCGAAAATTATACTCTGCCTCCATTCTACTCTGTAGTGAAACAAACTGGAGACATAGCGATTCTCATTGTACCACGGGAGAGACCTTTTGAAAACATTGAAAATGGATGTCCCGAGCATCGTTAGATTATTTGATTCCTTTTTGTTTTTTAACTATCTAATTGTTTCCACCCAGTTGTAGCAACGAAACCTGGAAGACTGACGACTACTGTGTCTACACACAGTAGTCGTTAAAGGAAACCAATGCCAGAGTGAGGAACCACCCGAAGTATGATGCAAGGTCGTGCAAATGGCACAGCGCATGATTTAAATACACTGGACCCCCCCCCTCCCCTCCATGAATGTGCATGGCAGACGATTTAAAGAGAACATGTTCATAAGCGGGAGTTATCTATCTTTCACTGTCATACCTAAAGGATTGCTATTTTTCACATCACCAATGACGGAGGCGCTGACCTTGGCTCTGAGCTACCCTGCGTCGAGGCCTATGCTAATAGCAGCATAACCACTATCCATTATCCCTCACCCAATGAATACAAATGATAACACTGTTCATTTGTATAAAGAGATGTTAATTCCACACAACAAAATGGAAAAGGGGGGGAGTGGGGGAGGAGGGTGTGTGACAGTGGCAAAATTGTTAGAGAGAGAGAGCGAGAGGGACAGAGACAGAGAGACAGAGAGACAGAGACAGAGAGACTGAGTTCAAGCAGTAATGGATTGCCAGGCAGAGCTATCCCACAGGGAGAGACAATGGAGAGGAGCATTAGTGTTGAGTGGAAATAACAAATTTTCCTACAGTAATTACAGGCTAGGGATAGGAGTGGCATCCATATTGTTCAGTGGCAGGCCAAAATTTGCGCTTAAGTGTGCTTGTGGGAAGCAAGACACGCGGTCTCGCCTTGTAAAATTGGAAGGAGTGATCCCAGTGAAAGGTTTGACTCAAAACAAATTACTGCCGTTTCTACTTACATAAATAGTGAAAAATGCATTTTCAGTCTTTCAATTTTGCTGGCAAGAACATGTGAAGCATAAAATGGGATAGTCCAAATCTAGGTCAGTTAACAAATATATGTATATCTGTGTTTTGACTTCCCCAAAAAGCAAACAGAATACTATGAGCTTGTTTATACAAGGAAGAAATATTCCTCAATCCACGTCTCTCTCTTCATTTCCCTTTTAAAGCAACCCAGATTTAAGACCGGGGGGCATGCTGTCGGATCCCCAGGTAACGGCACACCACCGCTCCCCAAAATCCAGTGAAAAAAACTGTTTACGTGGATCGCTTTCAAGCGGGGCCAAATTAATTTGGAAAAAAAACAAAAACAATATTGCGCTTAATTATTTAAATTTACAAAAGAGATCGAAACCAATAACAAGTGGCAAAATAAAGTGCAGAACCAAACCGATATTTGTATAATCAAAATTAGATTAAAAAGGAGAGCACAGATAGTAGTGAACACACAGTGAGGACGAGATGTTCCCTTTCCTTTTCTTTTCTTTGTTTACCGCCAGAAAAATGCCATCTTGAAAAACTAAAGCCTTCCCAAACGATGGCCACAGTTAGAATATCCCTGCTTACTTACGTTGAACTTCTAACTCCAACACAATGTACAATTTCTAATAAACTACAAGGCTTCAGAAATGTTCATTGGGACAATGTGTTCCACGCCAGTGCTTTAGGCGATATCAATTGGCAGGTAGCCTGTAGTAAACTATACAAGAGACGGCCTCTTACACCCATGTTCATTCCACCCAGTCAAACCTGTATATTTTCATCACACTTCATAAGTGGCAGCAGTCATCTCCACAGCGCTCGCTGGCCTCATCAAGAGACCATTTAGTCACATGCTTCATTAACGTGAATCATGATTGAACTACGCGATACGGAAATAAGGCTGTTAAGGACTCTCTGAACGAGTGCAAGTGCATCAGACATGCCACTTATACGATTTTTTACCATTTGTAGTTCTTACTTCGTTCTTAGGTCTATACACCCGAATCCTTGCCGACGAGTTGATGTATTAAAGCTTTTGAATATTTATATATATTTTTGAAAAGCAAGTGTATTTTTAAAAAGGGCTGATTTCAGGCTTCGGCAAGGAAAGTACCTTGATCTTGGGGTCTACACTCAGCAGGGTGAAGAGTGTGTTCATATCTATGAGGGCCTGCCTGGTCTCTCTGTACACAGTGCCCAGGAAGTTGAGGGGAAGGGAGAGCTGGAACAGCAGGCCGTTCACCATCACCAGGTCTCCCACTGTCATCGAACCTGCCACAAACACCACAGATATATCACAGTGAGTCATGGGTTAGAAAGACCGCAAGCTCAGAACACGCAACTGTTAAATCTAATCTAATCATAGTACACCTCCATTTAATTTATCTGCAAAGGACTCATTTCCAAGTCATCCATGTTTGTTTGCCAAATGTTTACTTGTTTTTTCTTTTTCACCCCAATTTTTTTTTTTTTAAAGTAGTACCCACTAGTTGCCCTTCTTCCAACAGTATTTTAGCTGTACCACCATGCAAATATATTCTGTGTTTGTTTTGAAATCTCTCATCAATTTCGTGCTTCTGGCACATTTCAAAACCTCACCTGCCATGATGCCCTTGCTGGCCAGCACCATGATGCCCGTCAGCCCCAAGCTGAAGATGGCGCTCTGGCCGAAGTTGAGCAGTGCCAGTGTGCTGGTGGTCTTCAGTGACGCCGTCTCGTAGATCTTCAGGAAGTTGTCGTACCGCTGTGCCTCATACTTTTCATTGTTGAAATACTGGCAGTCGAACGTGGAGAGAGAAGAGACGAGTTTGATTGAGTGACAGGTAGGGAGAGATGGAGAGATGTGGAGAGGGAGAGAGCGAGATAAGGAATGTGGCAAAGGTGATATGATGGAGGGATCAAAGCTCTAGCCAAAGCAGTCCCATTAGTACAACCTGCCTCCAAGCTACATTTGTTCCTGGTACGTTATCATTCTGAAACTTAACAGTCAGACCTTTGAAGCTCTCGTTTTGTACTGATCTACAGAGGAGACATCACAAGAGCCAGTGCTAGCTCTGCCAGACTCAACTCTGTGAACAAAACACTAGATAGAGCTGTGATTAACGTGCAGCTGGGCTAGCAGTATATTAATATATACAGAGGAAAAACATTAGTGTGTGCAACCAATAATGCGTGAATTAAATGATAACCGAATCACTGCATAGCAGCTTATATCCATGATCTTCATCTGTAGGGCTTGCATCCATAAGTGAATGAGAAAGGGTTGCTTAAACAAATTCAAAGTAGGCTTTCAATGTGGAAACAAGCAAACAAAATGTATTTATTCATAAGTAAATGTATTACTTAGAGTAACTAAAATCCAGTTTAAATGCCTCGGCACACTGAAAATGTGACCCTACTGAAAGCTAGTGCCAATAAGTGGGCGGGAACAGAAAAATAAAGTCAAAACACTGCAGCCTTGCATTCCATACAAAACAATAGGCCCTGTGACAGATACAAAAAAAACAAAAAACAATTTATGGGTAAATCCACGGCAATGAAGCAAAAGCAAAGAACTTCCCTGTTATCTAACAGCTTTTTGTTTAGTATGGGTGCTGTTGTTTCTCTTGCTCTAACTGGCTCTAAGTGGGCACTGGAGCACGCTGGCCAATGAGTGCAGCCGCTGAGGTTTCCCCTCGTCTTGTATGCAGGGGAAACATATGGAAGAAGTCTCGCGCACGCACGCACGCACGCACACACGCACACACGCACACACACACACACACACACACACAAAAACAGTGCGCGGCGTTGTGCTCAGGTTGTCAGCCACGGCCTTTTTTGGAAGTGGAACGGATTTCAGAGTGGGCGGAGATCTAATTACATATGCACACTCACAGTGCTCACAGTGATGCTAAATCCAGCCGCATTGACACAGATGACAGAGAGTACCGCGAAAACAAAACATTAAGGGAAGAACGGGACACAAAAAACAAAAAAACAAAAACCAGGAATGCGGCAGAGGAAATAACGCGGCTACCAAAATATATCTGCAGGAAGCACTAAAGGGACGAGGAGCTCGGGGAGGGATGGGGATGGGGATGGGGGGGGGGGGGGGGGGGGTGGTGGTGGTGGTGGGGAGGGTGTGGTGTGCTTTCTGCAGACTACCTGAGACGCGGCTTCATGAAGAAAAACATGGGAGGATTCAACTCCAGAAAGTATGTGTTCACCTTTCTCACGAGGCACGCCCCTTGGGGTGACTCAATCACCCCAAGGGGTGTAATATTTCTAGTCAAAATGTAAACTCTCCACACACTCAAATTTGACACAGTATCAGTCTAGACAAGAGCCATAATCAATAAATCAAATTATTGATAATAATAATAAAGTATAACGAGGCCAAAGACCACGTAAGAATGTCCTTCATTTGAATAATAAACAAAGCAGACGTAGGGCTTTTCTCAAGGAGTTGAGACGGTGAGCACAAAAACAAAGATGGGGCTTTTCTAATCAAATTAATTAAAAGACAAATTCTGCCGGGGGTAATCATGCTAATGAAACGCAACGCTATCGGAGAGAAAATCGACATGTAAATATTTGTTCACATCATTGTGCCTTGGCTTATATGTGGAGAGGACGACAAAATGCTAGGGTACGACAAAAAGGAAGGGGTGACGAAAAGAGGAGGGGTGAGAAAGAAGAAGAGGGGCTTATGGGAGGGAGGGATGGTAGTTTGAGGTGGGGTGATAATGAAAGGAGCCATTGGCATTGCGTTTGATTGCATAATGTGACTGTTCCTTTGCAATGCCTTATACATCCGTTAGATACCACGCGCATGTCGTATTTTTCACGGTGACAAATTTAAGAAACAGATAATATATACACATGCCATTTTTTAACCGTTAAAGTACAGGGTTTCCCACAGCTGTCTGAAGGCGAGGTGCGGTGCCTACGCTAAATGACCGACTGCCTCTACAAACGAATGAACTTCACGATACGACAACGACAAAGTGCGTATCCGTTCATGCCGGCATCTGCATTCAATTTGACAGAAAATATAGGCTTCCATTAGCCTTATATAATATACTACAATATAGGCTAATTTAATACCCAGTAGGCCTAATTAATATAATACATCTATGAAATCAAACAGTGGCTGGTCTCTGTGGAGACGGAGAACGCCGTTCTGTCTGATTACGCACGGTATTCACATCCGATCACGACAAAACCCCCATCGATGAAAAGACAATGTAGAAGCGTTTTATCACCGTATTAAACAAATGCGGCACCAATCAGTTCAACAGAGCAGCTAAAACTCTCTACTGAGTAGGCCTACCAACAGAGAGAATCATTTTCACCAGCGTGAGCAGGTGTGTGCGTAATCCCCGCCGCTTGGGAGTCATGTTTTTTTTGTGTGTGCTAGTGTCCTTAAAGCACACAGTCCACAATCGGCGCTGCACAATAAAGCGATCTAAAGCGGGGAGCGAAAGGCGGCCCTCCATGGTCCAAGTCACCGTGGGTCAAGCGGTGTGAACTGCGGGAACCTGACCCGGGGATTGCCTCTCTTATTGCCCCGCTTTTATGCCATTGTTTCGGGCATTTCAGTGTTCAGTTAACACCGTTAGACTTGGATTCTTCCACTCATTCCCCGCTGAAGAGCACTTTATTATAGAGCGTGAATATAGAGTAAACATGCACAGCTCGGTTTAGAGACTTTCTTAATATGTAAGCCTAATGCAATTGATGTCGGCCTATTATAAAAAGGTGCTGTAGGCAAAATCTATAGCCTATATAATCTAAGAGCTTTCATTTGAGTGTATTTTGTTATATCATCCGTCAGGTATTAGTGAGTGAAATGTGAGAATATCTGTTTCTAGTTGACTGTGCTGTATTTTGTTGTGTAAATGCAATACTTCGCAATGGCAGAGAAACTTGGGGAGGGAATGTTTTTTTGGGGTGTCTATTTTCTCTTCTGCTCTGTCTTTCCAACTCTCAAATCTTGCCTACAGCAGCCTCTCCTTTATTTGGTTATTATAATGCACATGATGTTTTTGACTGAGAGAATATGATTTGACTCGAAATTTTAGGGTACAGCCCTACGCTATTACTTGCCTCTTTCTCTGAAGCACATCCCCCTCCACTCAAATTCTTGGTGGGAAACGTTGAAGTGTCAGATTATACTTTGACACTGTGATATGAATGCATCGTAACAAAAGGGCTACACAAGCGGCATACGCATACAATCGCTTTGGCATAAAATCAACCACGGCGATACCTACTTAAAAATACTGTCTCAAAACATCAGGACAATAGGATTTTGCTGAGTGCCACCCTGTATTTGGCAGCGAAATGTAACAAAAGCAAAAAGATACCCAGAAGCAGCCAAATTGGGCTCACTGGTAATTGTGGATATATGTGCTGGCTGTGTCAATTTGTTCCTTAAACTTCAGTAATGGAGGGGTGTATGTGCAGGGGAAACAACAGAGCGGCTCTCACCTTGACGGTCTCATAGTTGAGCAGAGAGTCGATGGCAGCGTTACCCGCCTCATTGTCTGCCTTGTTCATCTCTATCCGGAAACGAGTCCTGGGAGCACAAAACGGCAGGGCTGTTAACAACACCCACACACAGAATCCACAACAGAGACCCAAAGGAGGTCCCTAAATATGCAATTGAGACAGAAGAACAATTCTGTTGCAGAGGAAAAGAACGGGTGTGAAACAATGAATCGACTATGTTGGCCAGGGCAAATCAAACAAGCACACAGAGCGACAGAACAGAACGGCAGTGAGTCAGCTAGGAGAAGGGATGCTGTTTTACCTCCACTGAGTGAAGAGAATGGTGTAGGCCGTGTACGCCGATAAGGTGCCCACCGCCACAGCCGCAAAGTGTCCGCCACACTTATAATACTGTGGGGAGATAACACATGGCATCTGAGGAAAGCTTTTTTACATACAATTTGAATATGGCTCACTAATATCTGCAAACAGACTCTTTTTGGCCATCCTACTATGAAATTGATTGTTACAAATGGAGGGGAAAATACAAAAACTAATCGTGCTAATGCTTTAACCATTAGGGCAATGGAGTCTGCCCTCATTACAGACGAGCTGACATTATGGCCCTGAGTGGGATAATAGCACCGAGCCATAAAGGGGCCATCCTTTTGGTGCCAGCCAAGGACGGGGTGGGGTGGGGGGTGGGGGGGCATACACCACAGGAAGACATTAGGACATGACAAAGACACCACAAAGCTGTGGGATTCATCACTGGATCTAATGGGCTCCATGTTTCTACCAAAAGGTACTTGGGGATTTGAATTTACTCAACAATGAAAACGAGGCCTTCGTTCCACTACTCGCTTCCAGACCATCGGTTGTTGGAGAAAAAAAAATGGTACGGTGATAAAACGTCATTATGAGCCACCATGGGAGATATACAATAATATAATCTTCTATTATTGCACTCACCTACGAAAATTGCCATCAGCCACTAATTTATGTCATTCGTATAGTTAGTATAGGTACAGTATATACTAGTAAATAATGCATACTAGCCTATTTGTGCATCCTGTGTGAATTCAATACTTGACAATTGAAAAGTACTGAGTGCATTTTCTCTTTTTTTTCTCATCACTTTACTGTAATGCAATCTTTAAAACCAGGAAAACACAACACTTATGCCACATCTCGTCTCATATCCCGATATGGATATCATATCGATATATTGCCCAGCCCTACCAGGTATTCTAACCAATCCCCACTATGGTAATTTGTATGTATGTACTGCGCAGGTCTTCATGCAGGGCCTATGGCCTCACCAGGATGGCGCTGACAAGGCCCATCTCGAAGATGGTGGGGCCCAGGTTGAACACGAGGGCGCTGAGCACAAAGGAGATGCCCCGCGTGCCGCGGTCGATGGCCTTAGACAGCGCGCCCGTCTGCCGGGTGAGGTGGAAGCCCAGGTCCAGGTTGTGCAGGTGGAGGAAGACGTTCTTGGCGATGCGGCGGATGGAGCTCTGGGCCACCTTGCCGAACACGGCGTTCCTCAGCTCGTTAAAGAGGGCGGCGCACGCCCGCGACGCGCCATCTACGCCAGGCCGAGAAGAAAGAGAGAAAGAGAGAAAGCAAGAAAGAAATACAGAGAGACAGAGAGAGAAGATGGTTTAGGACATGGGCATGGTGAGAGGCTGAGTGGTTTTGGAAAGGAGGACTGGCTATCATCAAATAGCCACAATAGCCACTGGGACAACATTTCTGGCCTCATCTGATAGCGAATCCCATCTGAAATTCAGACCAGGGCTATGGAGATTCATATGCATTAGATAGTCTCGCATAGCCAGCCCTATCTCCACACTGTAGCGCTGTGCCAGCGCTGGAGAAAGGTCAGCCCAGGATGCAGCGACGGTGCCATGGCAAAATAGTGGTGGGGTGAACCATTTGCACGTGGGGAGGCGAGCCCTGGCAATGTTCGTCAAAACTTGCCATTTTCAATGTGTAGGTTGCTAGCTCGGAGGTTGTTGTTGTTGTTGTCGTTTCACATAGCGAAGGGGACTTTGAAAACGGTAACACAGATGGCGGAAAGGGGGAGGAGTATAAGGTATAAGCCCGACCAGAGCGTGCCATTGGGCGACTATTCCAGTCGCTTGGGTGGGCTTGTAAAAAAAACCTACATCCAGTAAGCCGGACCATACGTTAGATAGTACATTATTACACAGGGCCGGAGTTGGAAATCTGGAAATTAACTGAATGCTTGTAAACAAAACAAAAAAAGGCAGGACAGTCTTAGCTGGTGTGCAAGCCTTGCAATGCAGTGCATCAGCAGCAGCAGCAGCACCCCACCCATCCCCCCTTTAGACTCTCTAATTACAGAGCAGGATGCTGTCTGAAGGCTCACTACTGGTGGGAGGCAGGGCAGCACTCTGCAGACAGGGGGAGGGAGGGAGGGTGTGCATGTGTGTGTTTGGTGAGGAGGGGGATGCATGTGTGAGCAGAATACCAGAAGAGGGGGAGGAGGGTTTTAATAAGTGTTCGAGGGGAAAGAAAATAATTTGTCAGTGAATAAGCTCAAATTTCCCCACTGCCTAGGCTAAGGCATCTGAGGCAGTGTTGTGGATGGAGGGGACGGGTTCGAGGAATACATTTAAAAAAAATGTTGTATTCATCGTGGTTTCTTTTCAGGCCTTGTTGGCGAGCATGAAGACCACTAGTTCCAATTTAAAATAATATATTGTATACTAAATTCCAATAATACAACGCAACAAACTATTTCTATGCCGCGAGATTCTCATGCAACATCATACACGCAGATT
Source organism: Merluccius polli (assembly GCA_030340625.1). Taxonomy (NCBI): domain Eukaryota; kingdom Metazoa; phylum Chordata; class Actinopteri; order Gadiformes; family Merlucciidae; genus Merluccius; species Merluccius polli. The sequence goes on from JAOPHQ010006434.1 coordinate 23,208, forward strand.
GCATTCATGACTTGTGCGTTGTGCGACTTAACCGACTGTGAAAACACACGCACAAAAAAGTGGAGGCAATAAAGGCTTGGCTTTGCGCGGCCTTCATGGGCTGTAATGTGGCGTTAAATGGGAATACTTGTTTAATGAACATGTCTGCGTGTCACAAGGTGGAATGAACAGTGAACACGGAGCAACCTTTTCAGCCGGATTTAAAACCGACGTCGCCGCGGCAAGCATCTCAAATTGGGAACAGGGAATATAATTTCCATTGTCCACGAGAAAGCCTTTCATACTTACTCTTATTCTAATGCTCCTCTGTCTGCAGTTGTGTTCCAGCGCCCCAATTATTCCACAGGCATCATTAGTGTGCAGCCCCTATGTGGCCTTATTAAAATAAGTGGCTACAGGGCTAAGTGTAGGGCACACTGATCTCACACCAGGCCAGAGTGACTTGTGCCGAGGTGCCAGGTTGACGTCATGCCATTTTTTCCCCTCCTCCCTATATCACAGCCTCAGTAGAATTCCTCTACTCAGTAAGGGACTCGGGATTCACCTTGCAAATGACCCTTGACCTGCCTTGTTTAACAATGTTCACTGGGACGAGAGAGAAAAACTGTGAAGCGACAAATAAAAAACCCTTGTTAAAAGGTACCTCATACAGACTGTTGGTAACTAATTCCACTTTGAAATGTTATACAAGCAACAACTGTGTCCGGGAGAATTACAAAGACCTCCAACACTTCCTGCTGTGCTGGTCACTCTCCTGTTCGACCGTCTTGGAAGCATGCAGGTAAGGTAACACACACACACACACACACGCACACGCACACACACACACACACACACTCTCTAACAGGATACACAAGGGGACCATGTGGATTAACTGAACAGAACTCCACCAGTGGAGGACGGGCATAAAGTAAATAATAGGATGGAAAAGTGCAGGTTGCAGAGCGTCATTGATGTGAATGTGTTGGGAAAGGTCAGCCTGGAGATAATAGGCAGTCCCATAGCCCCCTCTGATGAGCGGCTAGTAAAAAAAACAAAAAAAACAACAACTCTGGGACTCACAGCCAATCAGCACCGCCGTTGCCATGGTAGCCACGGTGCTTGGCGCGTCACTCAGGTTCAGCATGTGGCCCGACATCTGGTTGAGTTCGTCCACCGCATACTTAAACATGAAGGGCACCGTCACATTGGTCATCTGGGGAAAAGAGAGGCAGGGAAGAGCAGAATTCAGGGAAGAAGAAGAAAAAAAAGAAGAAGAAAGAAAAAGCTGACAAAAAGAGACAGACAAACCTGGAAAAGACAACACTTATGCCATATCACGATATTACAATATCTAAAATCTAAGACGACATCTAGTCTCATATAATCACGGTATCGACATATTATCGATATATTGCCCAGCCTTAGCCCAGAGCATTTAAGCATACATGCATGTAATACTGCAGAGTCCTCTTTTGCTTTTCTGGCTGGGTTAAATTTGATAATCTATGTCAGGACCATTATTCATGCAAGCAAAACGAACAAAAAAAAGAAAACGAAAACAAGACTATTTTCGTTGTTGCCAATAACTTCAAGGTTACTTAGGCAGATTAAAAATCAATGGGTATATATATGAATGATGCATATATGTGTATATGCATGTACATCCTTGTGCGTGTGCGTGTGCGTGCGTGCGTGTGTGTGCATGCATGCAGCAGTTGGCTGCGCTGGCGCTGTAGAGGTGGCTGATGCATGCGGCTAATGGAATTGAGATGGTTATTAGGGCTAATTAAAAGCACAGGGACAGCTGTGTGACTCAGGCTAGGCCAACCGCAGCACATTAGGCCAGCCGGGAAACACAGCACAGCATTGCACTTCTATTTGCAGCACATTCGAGGTGAAACCTTTCAATCCCACAACACCATGGGGTGCTTGTGTGTGTAAAATAAAAAATAAAAAATAATAATTATATATATTGAAAGTTCATTTTGATCGATCTTCGATTTAAAATTGGAATCACGACACCCCTACATATACATAAGCCATTTATCCTCACAGCTGTGTCTTACCATTTCATTCTTTTTTATTTTCTCTCTCTCTCTCTCTCTCACACACACACACACACACACACACACACACACACACACACACACACACACACACACACACACACACACACACACACACACACACACACACACACACACACACACACACACACGGCCCAAAATGGTCACTTGTCTATATACCACGGCTATTCATCCCTGGGAGAAGAGGATCCACCTAATAGCACACCATTTACCCTGCGGAGAGCCACCTCCAAAGGTTCTCTCTGTATACGCTTCAGCATTATGCCCGGACAATAGAAGTTCTTTGAGTCCCTCAGGGGGGAACTACAATATCAGTCACTTTGCTGCCAAGACAACAGTACATGACACAGAAATAGCCCAAGCACCATTATCCCCAGACCAAAACATGTCCTCAATGCTGCTGATGCGAACCAACATGATGGGTGACGGGGTTGTTTTTCGTGTAAGGTTTGCAGCCGAAAGACGAGCTCTGGTTCGACGACGTGCCACCTGGACGCATGACATTTCATGTAGGGATCGAGTCAATTTCTCACGGACGGCCTCGGGGAGGGGGGGGGGGGGGGGGGGGGGGAGGGCGCGTGGGGAATTAGCCTCTGCTTACAACTCAGCCATCACACAGACCTGCGGCGAGACCAGAAAGCCACACCGTTCCCCAGGCAGAAGGGGCCGCGTAACAGACCAACTCAAACACAGGGAATCATTATTATCAATGGTGTGAAATTAAAATGTCACTGGTAATGTGGAGTGCAAGAGGGGTGATGCATTGTAACAGCGTAATTATTCAGCTGGTTTAACAATTGTCTCGACGCAGCTGGTGGTTTCGGTGGAAACTGACAAACTGGCAGAAATCTAGGCTAGCTCCCACCAAGCAGGAAACGAGAAGGAGAAGATTGGTTTTCGAGTGTGTGTGTATGTGTGTGTGTGTTTTCCCCCTTTTGTACACACTAGAGGGAGCCATGCTGTGTGGGAGCCGAGGATCCCTGATTGGTTTTCCAGGGTGTAAATTAGGGACCACCAACAAAGAGAGGAAATGGGGCGCATTGCATACTGATTGATGTTTGCAATCAATTATTTTTTTCTTAAAGAATAGGTCATTAAGAAGTTATACTGTTTTGATTATTGAAGAACAGAGGAAATCGACACTGTATAATTGTGTTGAAAAGCTAATAGATATACAATACCATGTGAATAGACCTAGTTGCAAGTGTGCGCACACGCGTGTGTGTGTTTGAGAACGGCACAACACGATCACATTTATTCATTTAATTCAATCCTTGTAACCATCTACCCGTTTTCAATTATTTATCACCTAGGTACATTTTCCCCAGGCATGTTGCCAATTTCTAGTATGCCATGAAGAGCATCATGCTAGCTTTCCCACAATGCTTTCTGGACTTTACTGCCGGCATTTAAATGTTTACTGGGCGTTCGTAATTCAGCTGCCACCTTCTCATAAAGACTGGAAGAATATCATTAGCATAGAATTGTGTAACAAGACATGTATCGATATGTAAATAAATTACTAATGATGTCGGCCCAGTTAATTGAAATAGAAAGTTATAATCATAATTTAGGCTTGTGTTATTATTAAATATGTAATGAGAATGAATCAGCTTTGCTTGCAGTGTACTAACCTATGCAACACAAAAAAGGAAATCAATGGTGATTATCAGCCATTAAGCTGATTGAGTGTTGCTTTTGCTCTTACCTTCGCTCCAGCAAGGAGCCCAAGTGAGACGACAACGCGGGCCCGGAGGTCTGGTCTGTCCTTTGGCCACACATAGGAAAGCATTGCAGATAGGATCTGGGTAGAGTTGACTTCATTCAGCTGTTGAGAAGAAACAGGAAAATACAAACCCCCTGTGAGAAAACGACGCAACCTTGTGTAATATACACAAGCAATCAATATTTAATCCAAGAATATTCGAGTTGGATGGGTAAAAATCAATAAACACTTTTATAGAATTGACTTGACATCTAATCTTGGATCCAGAAGTTTGACAACACTATAGCCAAACTTTTGGGGGGAGACTGCACGGCGCCTGGGCCGCAAACCAGAAAGTGTGAGGGGCGGAGTTACGCAGTGTTTTGTCCCTCATTCTTGAGTGCAAGATGGAGGTTTCAGAAGACGATTTTAACAAATGTATTTCTAAAGTGGCCAGTCTACTACACAGGTTTGTTTTAAACCTTTACAGACACTTCTAATGACATTGGCGTCCGGACAGGACAAGCTTGTCTTCCCACCTGCTACAGGAAAAGTGCTGGCCGTGTGTTTGTGTCGCTGTTGCCCAAGGAGGGATACCAACAATGGGAAGATGATGCAATCGTTGTAGTTATCAGGCCTCTTCTGGATCCAAGGTTAATAGTTAGCCATAATCACGTTTGTTGTGGTTCCGCTGGTCAGGTTGTTTCCAACTAGGGCCGGCCAATATGGCCAAAATGTTCAATCCCAATATAGGTCATTTAATATCTTGATAATTATATATATATATATATATATATATATATATATATATATATATATATATATATATATATATATATATATATAGCATGTTTTCTGCTAATTCAATAAATAAAAAGTCTATATAAAATAGTCACACAGTAACGCCAAAGAGTATTTTCTTGTTTTTTGAATCACTTTACTGTAATACAACCTTTAAAACCAGGAAAAGATAAAACTTACGCCATATCAAGATATTATGACTACCAAATTCTAAGACGATATCTAGTCTCATATCGCGATGTGGATATAATAGATATATTGCCCAGCCCTATTTCCAGCAGAGACCCATTCCATGACTGGTCGTATTACAATTAAAGCGGAAGAAAAATAAAACGCCCATTCACCCAGATTTGAGCTCGTCTGCCATCACTTTAGATGTTAATCGAAAGTCTGATTTGTGACACTACATGACATCTGATGTAGTGTACAAGATACAAATTAGATTTTCTAACCAACATTGCTTTGCCAATATCACCGAGCTGCAGCTACGTTTACACTTTGCGTTGCCGTTGGAGAGTAACAATGGGGCAGGCCGGGCTTGCTGGACATACACGGGAAACATCAAATGTCAGGCAGAATCCCATAGGAGCTCCCGGAGCCCAGTCTCCAGGTGGACCGGGGAACCAGCCTGACACCACGCGTCCCAGGGGACACTGAGTCTGTCATGCCGGCCGGGGTTGGGAACCCACCCGTGCCAACGTGGCTGTTTACTCCACCAAACAGCTGCCACCGGGGGCCCTCCATAGGCCAAAGAACATGTGGTAATTCCGCAAATCCAGTCAATATGGTGGCACTACAGTTTTGACGCCGTTGAAGCAGCAGCCCCCACCCAGCAAATTAAAGTAAAATTGTGCCCAAACACCTGCCTTTAATCAGAATGAATCTGGCAATAACTGACACAGGTGAAAAGGCTGGGAATTAACTTGAAACAGTTGGATGCACTTCTGAAGGTCAGTTCAAATTCAAAACCTGAGTCCACAAGATGTTTTCCAATGGTAAGCCACCATGAATAGACTGAGAGGCACACATTTTAACGTAGCCACAACCGCAACAGAGGAACTACAATCTCAAAAACAAAGAAAGAGGCGCACACTCTGCAGTTTAGTGCCTACTTGTGTAGTACCTAGTGTGTTTTTGTAATTAAAAAATTAATAGTTTTCACCAAGTTCACGTTGTAAAGACCTGCATGTCTGCCATAACTCCACCTGTCTCTGGTCTTTACTCCATCACAGTGCTCTAGAGCACACGGTCTTTGCCAGCTCAATCATGGATGTGGTTTTGCATTTCCCCCTCCATCCACTGCCTTCCTGACACAAACTCAATTTCCCTTGACTATTATCCACAGGATGATGGAAAGTAGAGGCCCAATAACATGAAACAGGGTTAACTGAATCACACACAATCTCCCTTTAACTATTCCTAAACAATGTGACAATCCTGGCCGACCCTGAACCACAATTAAATAGACTTGTCAATCCATTGTGTCTGCTGTTGATAATCCAAATCACAATAATAATAACCACAATAATAATAATAACAACAATAACAACAACAACAACAACAACAACAACAATAATAATAATAATAATAATAATAATATCAGCAACACAACAAGCTGAATACATTGTGTTAACTCACCACATTTTTTGGATCTGCATTTAGACGGCCACCTGCACTTCCATGCCAACATGTTCTTGTATTGTTGACCTGCAAATGCTGTTTGAAACAGAATAAAGTTAGGAAATGCCTTAGCCTATAATACACTTATGCTTCCAGAAAACATTTATGTAGAGTGCTGCTGAACCTTAGTACTCTAACTTAGTATTAATTTGTGTAACCCAGTCCAACCACGAGGGCAGTCCACACATACATCATATTTAAATGGATTATTCATTATTATATTTATATTATATTCACTGTGAATTAGCAAAAGGCCACACTGTGCTTCTGGTTAAAAGGCAGACCACCTGCGGTTCAACCTTGACTTATATGTGAACCGTGGGTTTAACTGTTGTTCAGAGAGGTCATGTTCCAGCTTAATATTATATATAGATCTTGGTAAAATGGCGCTGGCTGAGAGATAAGCCTGGTTGTTCCCTTAGTGTTATTCAATATGTTATGTAGTGGTGGTAGGATGGGTACTTGACACATTGTGGAGGACCACTCTACTCAACAGTGGCAGGCTGACCACAACAACAACAACGACAGAAACAGTCTACAGATTACTCCCCTCACTTTATTTGTATCCATTTTGAAAATAAAACAGGATTGGATGGTTGAGGGGGTGGAGGAGAGGTGGCAAGTTTCCGCATTGCAAATTCACAGCTCCGTCGATACAACACTATTTGATGCTCTTCGTGAGGTCACTTTTAAAGACCAGCACCCACCATACTTTATGCATACTTTAAACATTTCCTGAATAACAACAGTAAAAGGCCTACATAACTGTATGAGATGTTAAAGGGAGAGGTGTGAATTTGATATATACTAGATTCCTGGAAAACACATTACATGCCATACTCACTTTCGCTGCTTCCAATATCCGCCGACTGTTTTCGCTGCTGCCGACATGCCATGTTGCTGTTCGGATATGTGAAGGGGAATTGAACTGAAAAAAAAAATGAACAAATGATTAGAACACAGATATATAAAATAATAGTGTACTGAAATAAATGCAAAGATATTTTCCAAAGGTAGGTGATACAATATGTGAAGACAGACGTGTGAAGACAATATTATAAAATGCTCCAGTGGAGCTGCTCAGTGGCCAGCAGTATAAAGACTGGGTTGTACTGGGCAGTTCCCAGGTGTGAATGTTGTGGAGCTGTGCGAGTGTGAAGCAGGGAGTTGCTGAAAAAGACCGTCTGTGCTCAGCGAACCTACCCTGGGTAAATTAAGGAAAAGGATGCATGCTGAATTGTATCCCTTCTGTAGATAAACAAAACAAATTACCTATATGAGGTCAATAATAATGTAAAATGAATATCCCTTATTGAGAATTAATGAAGACAGGGATACTTTCAAGCTGTGGTGTAGTTCATTTAACTTACTTATTCTATGAACAGGGGTTTTCTTAAGAGGAAGATAATGCCTACCTAGATGGTGCCTACAGTATTCATCATAATCCTATATAGGACTACAGCAGTTTAGCAGTTATAATTGTAGTAAATAATGTACTACTTAGCATCAAGACAACAAAGGGGCTCCAAGGGGGGCCAGGGGTGGCCATGGCCACCATGCTAAAGTGACTGGCCAGTGGCCACCCCCCAACTGACTCATTCTTATAAATCTCATATATAATCCTGCAATCATTGTAATATATGGGCTGGAGAGAGAGGGACATTATTCTTTATAGTATTTTAATGTAAACTATTCACTGTTTCTATATTATAATATAGAAACAGTCCTATTAATAATGCTGATCTCATGGTAATATCTTAATCTGATATCCACATTAGATCAGCCAAGGATTTAAACTTTATGCAATGTATTATATGATTGTTTCTTTGCAAGCCCTGACATGACAACAAACAAAGTGATAGAGCCAAATACACAGGCCTGTTGATCGTGTTTCTGTGTGTTGACGGTTGTACGTGTTTTACTTTTACTGGCTCATCATACGAATGAAATTGTTCAGTGATTTTGATCCATAGATCAATTTCAAAATGTGTTAAAATGCTGCTTTTGCACAACAATTGTCCCCCCACCCCCCAGATAAAGAGAACAGACTTGGGCAGCCATCATTTATTATACGTCTATGTCTACTGTCTTGTCACCATTGCTTCAATAGTGAACTACAGCATAAATAACCAGCCTTGTAGTCACTTCTGGGAACACATCGTCGTATAGTTGACATTCTTTTGGGCTGTTCTCGCACAGTCTAAACAAAGCAATACCTTTTAGAGGATTACCTAACAGCAATGCACCTAATGTTAATTTTCCATTACACTGTATAGTCTTTTCAGTGTGGCACCCCCCCTTCTGCCCCCCCCCCCCCCCCCCCCAACTAAATACTGAGAAACTTTCTCAATATTGTGACTAAGACCTATCATCAAGTACTGTAATTTCTATGGGAAAAGCGGTAGGCAAGTATGGGTTTGGAGCACCGATGTAGAGCATGCTACTTATTGTTGTGCTGTAGTAAAATAATTGTAATGTGTTGTCACACACACCATCATGCAGGTGGTCATTATCCGGAGCAAACTGAGCTGACATACAACCCACTGAGCTTTGAACTTTGAGGTGCAGTCTAACACACGTGCACTACCTTTAATCCAATTAAACAAGTGGTGCTCTCTGACCTGCCACACACACACACACACACACACACACACACACACACACACACACACACACACACACACACACACACACACACACACACACACACACACACACACACTTGAGATGCAAAGTCATTATTTCGAGAAAGTTTCTCATTATAATGGACACAGGATATTTTTTGTTTCATCACATTGCAGACCGCTGAGGAGCCTCCCACAATGCAGTGCACGG